>PVJL010017512.1:0-18055 GCA_004026885.1 Lyroderma lyra
CGCACACACGCACACGCACGCACACACGCACACACACGCAAACACGCACGCATGCACACACGATGTCCTTTTCCATGTCGTCAGTGCCCAGCCTAACGCTTACCCGCTACTGAGCACTTGATAAATATTTGTTAAATGCATGACAAATAGATACAACTTCCATTCTGTATCCCGAAGACCGAGAACACTCATTTTTCCAAATGTTCATGAATGCTTATAAAAATTCATGCTACGGTGCTGACCAAAAGAAAACTTAGTAAATTCTGTGGAAACAGTACAGATAACATTCTCTGACCTTGTAGCAAAGGAATAAGGAACAATAAAGAAACAAACGAAAAACTTCCACCTGCCTGAAATTAAAAATCACTCTGTCAAATGACTCCGATCAAAGGAGGAATCAAAACTGAAATTAAAAGTTATTTATAAAATTTAATATAACAAATAACAATCCACATTAAAGGGGCCATGTCAGCACTCAGAAAAAAAAAGCCAGAGATTGAAATATTTTCATATTCGAATAAGAAGCAACTAAACCAAATGAAGAAATCACTCAAGCTAAGAACTAAAAAAAGAACAAAATAAACCCAAGGAGACCAGAAGGGTAGAATTAATAAAGATAAAATAAAAATTAAGAAATTAGAAAACAGAACAAAACATAGAATTTGCACATATTCAAGTATGTGTTCTTTGAAAGGCAAATAAAGTAAATGGACACAAAACCATGTAGATGTAGTTTCCTCACAACCCTTTTTAAAAAACTATAAAATCTCTAAGAGTAAACTAAGGAATAGCTCTGCAAAATCTAGAGGAAGAAAACCACACATCTTACCAAAGAACCTTCTAGAAGACCCCACGCTCAGTAAGTCAACATGTCACAAAGCTCCCTTGACTCTCATCGTCCCGAGTTGTTTCAGGGTCCGTCGGAGTCAGGCACAGTGGCAGCAGCTGTCTGCCCTATCAGAAGGATGGAGTGAACCCCCCTCGGGATAAACTAGGGCAGCGTTCCCTTAGAGCATCTCCAATACTTTCTTAGCACCGTCCGTCCTTTGTCCCTCTCGCTTTTGACTCAGAGAGAAAAGCAGACACGTTAGGAGACTCAGAACCCAATCCAAACCCCAGGCATGGATTTCAAAGTCAGAGCAGGCCCTTTGGCTTCCTTTCTGGCTGATAAATAGAAACTTCTGAGTCTCTAAGAGAAGCCAAAGGGCTGTGGAGGCCCCGTGGCTAAGAAAAATGACAGGAGAATGACTCTGCTTCGAGGGCCCCCAATCCCGCGGCGCCCCAGGGCTGGCTGCGCATCTGGGTGTTGGGGCGGGAAGGTCGTGGTCCTGGCGTGGTCCTGGGAGAAGCAGCTGTGGGCTCAACGGACGCGGAATCGCCGGGGGTAAATAGTTTCTAAAGTCCTACCCGGCCAGCTGCCTTTTTCCTGGCCTCTCTGTCCCCGTGAAAGTCAAAGAGATCCTAGGAACCGAGGTGGGGGTTGGAGTTTACAACTTCCCCAAAGAGATTTGTGTTTCATGAGAAATCCAGGCTGAGATTTCTCCTTCCGAGATAGCCTGGGTCCAAGCTAAGGAACCGAACGCCGTGTATTGCGAACTCAACTGCGTTAGCTGCCAGGCGGTGACGTCACGGCCAGTGCTCAACTGCGTTAGCTGCCAGGCGGTGACGTCACGGCCAGTGGGCTGGACCTAAGGGAAAAGAGGATGGTGACAATTATGGGGGTACCGGGGAGACCAAGCTCCATCTCACATGGGACCGTCCGCACAGCTGTGACAATTGTCACCACTGGAAAGAGCAGCCCAGCGCTGTCAGACCCCTTCATTCTTCAATAGAGGTTAGGTATTTGCATTTTAAATTCAAGGGGACCGAGCCACTTTTTTTTGGAAAGCAAAGTGCAGGTGACCGACAGTGAGTCTCAGACTGAATTCTGCCCTGGGGCCAGATGTTCCACAAAAGAGCTGGATCGGTGAAATTTGGACACAGGCATTTGTCAGGGGGTGGCTGGTCGGGATCGCGTGTGCAGCTCCCCGTATTTCTTATTCCTCCCGGGGGGCGAATCAGAGTCATCCCAGTTACTGAAAATCTGTGTTGGGACAAACAGTGGGATGACCCACTCACCCTCGCTTCCCTGGGACTGGTCCAGTTTTCAAACTGGAAGTCCTGCAGTCCGTGGGCCCCTTCAGGCCCAGGAAGACGAGGACTGTGGGTCATCCTCGCCGTGAGACCCTCGGTGAGACCCCACTTGGTTGTGCCCACTTGGGAGCTCATTAGCCTGAAGCAGAGACCAACCCTTTGGGGAATAATCGTGGCCGGCAATAGGGACTGTGCCACTCAGATTCAAGGTCAAGCATCGCTTCCTTTGACCTTCGCCGAGTAGGCTCTAGGTTGAGCAAAGCTGTGGCCTCAGGCAGAGCCTGTCCAACCTCCCAGGGGTCCACGAAGAGCTGCTGTGAGAGCCCGCGTCCCTGCGTGCCAGCGTGGAGCAGCCTCCCTGCCGCCCACACGGAGCCGTGCCACAAATGAGGACGCATTTTGATGAGGTGAAGCCACTGAGATTTCAGGGTTGTCACAGCATTTGGCCTACCCCCGACTGAGAAACCCTACACTGTGACACCCTGACCTTGTCGGGCAGCAGCAGCTGGCATAAGGTGAGTGCCCTGCCCGGTGAGGCCCACGGGGTGCCCTCCCTGCGGAGTCGGGGTTTGGTGCCCGGGGTCTCGGAGGTCTTCCCTAGCTGCTTGAAGGGAAGTATGAGCAGGAGCCGTGGGCTGGCCAGGTGCCCGGGGGGAAGCTGGTGTCAGGGGCTAAGGTGTGCCCCCTCCCCACAATGTCTATGTTGAAATCCTAACCAACGTGACTGTATTTGGGGACAGGAAGTGGACCCCCCTGAGAGTCCCCGGAAGGAACGCAGCTCTGCCCACACCTTGACTTGAACCTGCAGAACAGCAATGAATCTACGTTGTCTTCACGCCACTAAGTTTGAATTCATTTGTTAGAGCAGTAAGAATCAGGGACTAGTCACAACCCAAGCCCTGAACTTGGTTAATTCTTGTTTCCTTTTCTTGTAAACTGTCCGTACTGAAGATGGGTCAGAGACTGCATCCAAGTTTTAAATTCTGGTTGATTTCAAAACAAAAAAAAACGATTCATGGAAACAACGAAAACTCAGGGCCACGCGAACCTTCCAAGGCAAATGCCCCGCCCTGTCTCTCGCTGACCCCTGCACTCAGATGGTTTGGTTGATGGAACACGTGGTGGGCAAGACAAGGGGATGGTGGAGAACAGCAGTGACTTCGGCCTTGACCTTCCCACCTAGCTCTCGAACTGTCCAGGGGCACCCACTCCAGCAGGAGCAGGACACACCAAAGGAACCTCAATCCTAACCCTAGTCCCCCAACAAGTCCTTCACCCCCACCTTAGGTGCCACTGTGGGTTCGCTGAGGGGAGCTTCTGGGGGAGTTATTTGCCGATGCCTGTGCTGTGGGCGCAGTCGCCAACCCCTCAGACTGGGAAAACGCAGACAGCTGCGCCCGCGGCTCACATGTGCCAACCCCATCTGCCTGATCATTAAAACGGAGGCTTGGCACGGTCTGCGGAAAAACACATTTGTTTTCTCCATGAAGAGGAAGAGTAAACTTTCCTGCCATCCTCGCAAGTTTCTGTAATGACTTTAATGTGCAAGACGCCCTGTACACGGGCAGGAAACTGTCACACGGGCTAAAGGGCCAAGATTCATGCTCTCATTAAATTGCGTCATGTGTTCAATTACAGTTTGCTGGCGCTGGCGTCTTAACCATCATCTCACATGTTATGCCCAAGCTCTTAGCTGTGTTCCGAGGCTCGGCAATGTACCTCTTGTGTTAACACACGTCTGGGGTCACCGGCATGGCAGGCTCTGAGTCAGTCCCGGGCATGGTGAGAGCTGGGATGCACACAGCCCTGGAGCCACCCGGAAAAGAGGGAATGAGCTTAGGAAACCTGAAAAACAGGGGTATCCCAGCTTCTGGATCCAGAGAAATGCCTCTATCTCCATTGTTTTAACATGTGATTGAGAATCTGTCCCAGATTTCAGATTTTACATCCCAATGATATGCCCAGCCCAACCCCTCTTACCCCCTCAAAAGAGAACTGACTAGAGCCATGCATACAGCCTGTCACAGCCTGGGAAATAGGTGACCCTCTGAGCTTCAAGTTTCTCGTCTGTTAAATGGGCATGACAATAATAGTTTCTGCTTAGGGCTGTGGAGAGAAGTGAGGGAGATGCTATATAACAAGCTTGTCCAACCTGCAGCCCAAGACAGCTGTGAATGCAGCCCAACACCAATTCGTACACTTTCTTAAAACATTATGGAAATCATGCACGGACCTTTTTTTTAACCTCATCAGCTAACGTTAGTGTTCGTGTGTTTTATGTGTGGCCCAAGTCATTTCTCCTTCCAGTGTGGCCCAGGGAAGTCAAACAGGTTGGCCACGCCTGCCACATACTTGTACAAAGGACTTAGCATGCTTCCTGTCTCATAAATACCTATTGTCATCATCACCAGCATTTCTCTGTGACAATGACATCAGATACTTTCAAAGCTTGCATTACCCTTTCAAATGCAGCCCTCTTCTAAACTTGGTGTTGACATCTGTGAGACATAGGGCAACCCACAGCCTGTGGGCTAAATCCTGCTTACCACCTGTTTTTGTACACCTGTTGAGCTAAATTACAGTTTTTACATTTTTTTAAGTGATAGAGAAAAATCAAAAGAAGAATATTATAGTGTGATGTGCAGAAATTAAATGAAATTCAAATTCCAGTGTCCACAAATAAAGTTTTATCGATGCTTTGTGCTTGAATGGCAGAGCTGAGTAAATTGCAACAGAGACATGTGACCCATAAAGCTGAAAATATGTACTATATATCCCTTTCAGAAAGTTGGTTGACCCTCACTCAAGGGAATAAACACTGGAAATCTTGGCCCAGTCTCACAGCTGATGTTGAAAGACCCTAGGACCTAACCTATGAGGATGGATACGAGAAGCGACTGGAAAGACAGACGTCGTATTGGTTCAGTTACATCTCAACCAAAGACAGCACTGACAGGTTAGTGGCTTAGATTCATGGGAAGGACTCTGGCATTGAAGCTTTGTTTGAAACCCAGCTTTGCCACCAGTGGACTTATGTGACTCTGGTCTGGTGATTAACCTAAGTTTCCTACTATAAATTGGGGTACCAACCCCTTTGGAACAGGCTTGTCAGGACAGGAGGAATGAATGGCACACCTACTGCAAAAGATCAGATCAGGGTGCTCTGTGGGGGAGTGAAAGGAGTTGGCTTCCTCCTTCCAAAGCTTGTCTTTGTGGTCTGTCAAAAAGAGATCGTGCCTAGAAAAGAAAAATCAGGATATGATATGAAAAAATACCATCGGATCCCAGTTTCAGCTCCAACACGTAAAGAGCCTGCGAGTTGTCACTTGCAACCTATAACGACAACAAAAATGCTGAACAAACTGAAGATCAGTGACTTTCTGGGACCCATCAGAGAACTGAGTTTTCAAGAGAAACTGCCCCTCTGAACGCTAGACAGACAGAGGACCCCAGAGTGATAGTAGGGCTGTGCTCAGCTGGAGCAGGCACTGCTGGGGCCACAACGAGGAGGAAGAGTGAAACACTAACTTTCACGAATTTCTACAGGATGCATGTGAATTAGCTGACAGTGAGAAACTCCTGAGGGCTGCAGTCTTGGGGAAGGTGGTAGCCACAATTTCAGGGGCTTTATCTCCAGGAACTCCACCAGGTCCTTACTGTGAAGATCCCAGAAGGATCTCCTGGCTCTGGCAGGGGAAAGAAAGAGTAATCCCTCGTGAAATACATTCAGAGCTTTCTCTATGGGAAAAGACTTCGCCCCAGCTTTACCCAAGCTCGGGGGAAGAGCACTGTTCTCAGTTCAACCCCCTTCACTCTTCTTGTCTCAGTTAAGGATGGGGTTATGTGTGAGAAACACTTGTGAAGGTCGCAGGCCAGACTCATGGCCCACTAAAAGACAGATTTAATCTGAAGATTAGAGAACACTCCTCATACCCCCATTCCTTACCAGCACGCCAACAGGGCTCCAATAGAATAGCCGGATTACAGCTAAAAGCTCTAAGACACAGGATCTCGCTAAGGAGGAGGATTTAGAAAAGTTCAAAGTCAAGAGGGAATTAAAAAGCAAGGACACTAGAGGAATTTGAAGCCTCTGGCACCCACAGTTATAGCAAACATGAAACACAGCTCAGCTGAACCAGATTAACCTAAATCCTCACACTATAGGCCTGTTTGCTTCAATATGCATTACTTGATATAATGTGCCTGGCTTGAAACAAAAAGTTACAAGATTCTCACACACACACACACACACACACACACACACAGAGAGAGAGAGAGAGAGAGAGAGAGAGAGAGAGAAAACACCCACAGTCTGAAGAGACAAAACAAGCATCAGAACCAGACTCAGATATGATACAAATGTTGAAATCATCAGACAAGAATTTTAAAATAACTATGATTCATATTTTAAGAACTTTAATAGAACAAAGTAGCCAACATGCAATACAGATGGGTAATGTACCCAGAGAAACAAAAATTCTGAGTAATAATCAAAAGGAAATGCTAAAGATCAAAAACACAAACAGAAAAGAAGAATGCCTTTGATGAGCTCATCAACAGACTGGATACAGGTGAGAAAAGCATTAGTGAGCTTAAGATATCTCCATAGAAACTTCCCAAACTGAAATAAAAAGAGAGAGAGAAAAAAAAGATAATGAAAAACAAAAAGGAACACACAAGAAGTGTGGGATATTTTCAAAAGATCTAACTGGAATGCCAGAACAAGAAGAAAGAGAATGGAGAACAATATTGGAAGAAATAATGGCTCATAACTTTCCAAAACTGATGACAGATATCATACTACAGATTCAGAAAGCTCCAAAAATACCAAAAAGCTACCCCTGGACATATCATATTCAGACTGCACAAAACCAAAGATATCGAGAAAATTATAAATGAAGCCAGAAGGAGAGGGGGGAAAAACCTTACCTCTAAATGAATAAGGGTAAGAATTAGAGCAAACTTCTCATCAGAAACTATGCAAGCAAGAAGTGTAGAGTGAAATATTTAAAATGTTGAATTGAAAAAAAAAAGGAACCAACTTAGAATTCTATATCCAGGTAAATTGCTCTTCAGAATGTAAAGAGAAATAAAGACTTTCTTATACAAGTAAAGACTGAAGGAATATGTTGCCAAAGGACATGCTCTGCAAGAAATGTTGCAAGATTTTCTTCAGGCAGAAGGAAAATGACAGCATTCAGAAACTTGGATCTATTTTTTTAAAGGAAGAAAATAATAGAAGATATAAATGAAAATAGCATCTCTTATTTTTCTTATGTGTATTTAATCTACAAGATAACCACTTAAAGTAATAATAGCTTTTCAGTGTGCTCAGGCCGCCCTAATGAAACACCAGAGGCCAGAGGGCTTTGACAACAAACACTTCTTTTCTCACAGTTCTGGAGGCTGGAAAATTTCAAGACCAAGTTTCCAACCAACTTGATTTCAGGCAAAGGCCCTCTTCTTGGCTTGCAGGCAATTATTTTGTTTTGACCTCACATGGCTTTTTCTTAGTACATTTGCATGGAGCAAGAACAAGAATGAGTTTTCTGGTGTCTCTTCTCATAAGAACACTAATCCTGTAGGATCAGAGCCCATCCCTAGGACCTGTGCAAGATGGTATGGACGTTAGGTTTAGGAGATGAAGACGTTAAGGCAGCATTTATAAATAGGTGAAAATAATTACAGGAAAATATGGTCTAAATGACTGACCACATAGGGAGCCTCAGAAGCAAAATAAAAATTATGAAAAAGAACAAAATGGGAATTCTAGAACTGAAAAACTGTAAAAATGGAACATTCAAATTCCCGAGGTCCTTCCAGTGCATTGAATGGAGCAGAAGAGTTCGTTAGTAAACTGAAAGCCACACCAATAGAAATGATCTAATCTGAAGAATGGAAATGGGATTAAAGAAAATGAACAGCACCACAGGGTCTGTGGTACAATATCACACAGTCTGATATATGTGTATTGGGGGTCCTTGAAGGAGAAGAAAGTGAGACTGGAACAGAAAACATATTTGAATTAATAATGACCAAAAATTTCCCAAATTTGAATGAAAACATAGACTTACAGATCCAAGAAGCTCTGAAAACTCCAATCAAGACTAATAATACAAAGTAAAATTCACTTGGACACATCATAGTTAAACTGCTGAAAACCAAAAACAAAGAGAAAAATTTTGAAAGCAACATAGGACAAAAAGATACTTTATGTAGAGGAGAACAAAGGTAAGAGTTACTCCTGACAACTCACTTAGAGACAATGGAGGCTAGAAAACAATGGAAGGACAGCCTGAAAGTGCTGATGGAGAGCGCCTCTTGGCATTGTCCACCCAAGGGTCTACCTGGAGAATTATTGAATCATCAGCTCCCTCTCCCCATTGCTTGAGGGTTTCCACTAGAGCATTAACTCTTCTGCACTTTCAAGCCAAATGCACGTTTGATGAGCAGGTTCCCACCAATGGTGACAGCATTAGATCTCCAGGGCAGGGGCATTAATTAAAGCCACATGGCATACCTTGAAGCTAGATGCTACGATGGAGAGGTGAGTCAATGCTTTTGTGGACCCCACAGTGGACACAGCTGAAATTATATGGGAAGCAAGAGGTTGTAAGTCAGGGCACCAAAGACATCTGCAATTCCATGTGTAAGGCACTGTTGTTCTAAGCACCTAACATTGAGTATCTCATTTTATCCTGACAGCCACTCATCAAAGTTAGTACTACTATCAGCCCTACTTTGCAGAAGTGGAAGCTAAAGCCGAGAATGGCTTAGTCATATGCCAAGATTCCATAGCCAGTGGGTGTTAGAGCTGAGTCCAGACCCAGGTCTCTGACATTCAAGCTTTCAAACCCCACCCCACATTACTTACTGAGATGCATTCATTGCCCACAGTTATTGTGACACAGATATACATCACATACTCAGACCTCCATCCATACATCCGAAGACACAGTGTTCACACACAAAGATGTTTAACTGCATGTGTCCTGGCACACTGCCCCACATATGCACATGTGCATACACACACAGAGAGAGAGACATGTACATGCACACACTCAAACCATATATGCATGCAGCAAAAATATATTCATTAGGGAAGCATTCCGGCTTTTTCCTCATTTTGGAAACAATGTTATTGGCTCACCACAGGTAGAAAATGAGGGCTACTCTGCCCACAGGCAGAAGACCCCCCTTCTCTGCTCATTGCGGTTAGCTAACCACCACCAAGGATGCTATTCATTTCCCCCAAGTGACACCCCCTCACACAGACCGCTCCTTTGTCTCACCCACCCCTGGCAACCTGCCCACCTCCATTCCCAGCCCTCACATGTGCTTTTCTGAAATCCCTACCTCTGTTCTGTCACCAGCACAGTTGGAATGGAATTCATTATTCTAAACCCTAGAATTTCAGCTGCACACTGGCAGTTGGGCGGGCGGAGCTGGAGTGCCTCACTGCTGGCTCTGTTGTTTCCCAGAACTTGATCACAGCTCTGAGGCACAGCCTCCCCCGCCCTAGGGTGGGGCCGCCTCAGGCCAGTTCATGTGAGCTGGACACGTGAATGGCCCCAAAATTCTAAAGCCCTTCTTTGACCAATTCTTCGTGAGCCATAGCATGAGAACATGGAGGTGTTCTAAGCAGCATATCATTTATTTTGTCATACATTTATTCAACATACATTATTAAGCATCTACTATTGACCAGGCACTAGAGATCCAGCAGAAACCATTTCCGTTGTTTCACTCCCAGTGCCATGCCCAATGGCTGGCATATGGTAAATACTTCCATAGTGTTTATTGGATGAATGGATGGATGGACGGAGAGATGATAGGTAGATGGGTGGATAAATGGATAGAGGGATGGGTGGATGGATGGATGGGTGGATGGATGATGGATGGACAGACAGACGAAAGGTAGATGGGTGGATAAATGGATGGATGGATGGATGTGTGGATGGATGATGGGTGAACAGATGAATTAAAGGATGGATGGATGATGGGTAGATGGAGAGGTTAAAAGGAGGGTGGATGAATGGATGGATAGATGGACAGATGATGAGTGGATGGATAGATGATGGGTGATTGGGTGGATTAAAGGGTACATAAATGGATGGATGAATGGATGGATGGATGATGGGTAGATCGATGGGTGAATAGATGAGTGGAACAGGCCCCACGAGAGGGGTAAAGGCTGATAAATGACATAGTTGCCATCTCAAAGGCGTCTACTCTCTAGTAAGACTTTGCTTATGTCACCCTATGCTCTGTTTATGTAAGTGCTAGGAGGGAAAAGGAGAAGTAGGAAGAGAGAGGCAAAGGGAGAGAAGTGTCACCCCCAGCTGGGATATTTTAGGCAGAGCATCTGGGGGAAGCCTTCTCACCCCTCTCAAGCCCAGGAGAAGGGGTACCTATCCCCCCACCTCACAGAAATGGTCAGCCAAGAGTATCCTTATTGGGGGTGACCACAGGACCGCTGGGGCCATGGGAGCGGGACTGGCATCAGCCGGTCTAACCAAGGTACAGCCAGACCTGGAACATGCACGGTGCCCACCTGCCCCAGAGGGTTCACTCTGCTTTGGCACAGTCACAGCAGCAGGGCCCACTCCAGAGTAGCCACTCACCCCATTTCAGCATCTGAACCCCACTTGGCTGTGCATGTTTGTCTGCAGCCTCCACGCACTGCATGTCAGTGTGTGCACCCCTCCAATGCGTGCCAAGCCCCCTCCTCCTACACCCGCACACCCTGTAGGTAGGCGTCCCTCAGGGTGCGGTCAGTGATCAGAGCTGCCCATCCTGGCCCAGTTCCAAGCTGCCCCAGGCACGTAGTAAGACTCTCCAGAAAGGCCAGGCCAGGCCCACTGCCACGGAATCCATTCTCATTTTTAAAAATGGAAACACAAAAGTCCCCCCAATTCCACCTGTGTCACAACAGGATGGCTCCAAGTCTGAGTGTCCCCATGCCTTTAGGGAGCAGCTGCATTGAGGGGAGGATTGGAACCTGCTGAAAACTTTTGTTTCCCATTTAACTGGCGGGAGCAAAAAGCAATAAATGCCATAAAAAAATCCACGCCATCAACTCTGTTGTCGGAATTGCAGCCTCCTGGCCTCCCCCGTGTTGGGTTTACGGGCAGGCCTGTTCCCCCCAAATCGGGTCGGAATGACCCGCACCGCCTCCCCACTCCGAGCTCCGAGGAGACTTGGGGTAAGCAGGAGCACGGTTAAAGACGCAGCTCTTCCTCTCGACCCCTTTCAGGACTCAAGTTTTGGCTTTTGAGCTGTTGTTAAGGAGGCTCTCGTGGAACCAGAAGTCCCCAAAGTTTCTCTGCTGCTCTCCCAGACTTAGAAGGTTGCCATGGAGCTTCCACGGCAGCCCCCGCAGGCACGCCCCCCGCCCGCCTCCCCAGCCTCAGCGCCCACGTCGCCCTTTCAGACCTCTGCCTCCAGCTGCAGAAGGCCTGCCTGCCTGGGGTTCCCACTGGAATTTGTCACCCGCCCACCCTCTCACCGAGGCTCGCCCCCCAGCCCCTCACCTGACTCCCCTCTTGTCTGTACGACCAGCCCTTCCTCTCTCCCAGGCTCAGGGAGAAAGATGGTTTTTAATTTTGTAATCCACTCCCCGGGTTTGCAAGTCAATTGCCTAAAAGTTTGTGCAGCAAATGTACATCTACAGCCACACACTCTGGGCCGCACCCCCCAAATAATGAGGTGCCTTTTACATTTTTTCAATCTCCCTGTGAGCTCCCATCTTCAGGAAACCAGGTCATCACCCTTGTCATGGGCAGCCCGCGGTGGCCAGGAGCCAGAGCCGGGAAACTGGTGCAGGGAACCCTGTCACTCACGGGCTGTGGGGCCTCGGGCAAGTGGCTTAACCTCTCTGAGCCTGGGTGCCCTGGCGTGTAAAGTGCACACACAGGCACGCCCCAGTTCTAACTGCAACAGAAAACCAGAGTGTCTTCACGTTTCTGTTCGTCGGTGTCCCCTCCAGATCCCTCCCTCCCCACCACTGCCTTCCCGGAGGCCGCTTTTGTCATCAGTCCCTGGAAGCCACAGGCTGCGGCTCGGGCAAGGCAGCCCGCAGCTCTGAGTGAGGGCTCTGCAAACGTCACGCAGGGGACACAGGGGACACTGCACGGCCACGTGCGGCAGCTCAGGCCCTGCGCGTGGGGAGGACGCACCGGCGGCCCCACGCTGCTGAGTGAACAGCGCGGACCTGGAGCTGGGGTCTCTGGTCGCCCCGAGGTGGCCGCACGTACGAGTGGTGCGGAGCAACTGTAAAAGACTACATTTTACGAAAATAAAAACTAATAATAATAACTGAAGTTTCTACGCATTTCAGAAGGCTTTTCAAAGTCCCTCTACCCCCTTGCCGAGAAACCACAGCCTCTGGGCATCCAACAGAGCCAGCAAGGTGTGTTGGGCACCAGTGTTTGCCGGTCCACCTCCCCGCCCCCACGCCACTCAGCCCCCACCAGTCTGTCCACGGGATGCCGAGCAGCCACTTTGCTCGTAGCTTCGAACTTGGCCTCTCCGGGGGAAGCTTATGTGAGAACACGAGAAGCTCCTTTGGATGGGCTTGTACTTTCGTCCTAGAGTCTAGAGAATTCTCTGATTGCCTCCTCCCTGATCCCTTTCCAACAGGCAGCAGCCATCTTCTTTTGCGCCCCTCTTTGCCTGAGTTGAATTAACGTAATTAGGGCGACGCCTTGGGAGACGGGCGGGAAGCCTGACGCTCTGCCTGCAGTCGCGGGGCTAATCGCTCAGAACGCACTCCCTTGTTGTGTGCATTTACATCTTGGGGTACAGAGCTTTGTTGCCATTTCTTCAGTTCCGCCGTTGGTGCCAGGCGGTGAGCTAGAGGCCAGGGGCCTGAGATGCGCCCGCCTTCGTGGAGAGCAGCTGGGAACCCAGATACTAACAAACGGGAGCACCCAGAAACGTGGGATTAAGGGTGCGAAGAGCACCGAGGGGAGGGTTCTTCGGAATGCTGCCTTCTCCCTGGGGTCCCTGAGAGCACACATTGCAGACCACGGGTGAGCACGGCCTTTTGAAATATTCTGCTTGGTCTGCTCCCCACCAAGGGTGGGCCCCCACGTGCCGCTCGTTCGCAGGCCGCAGCCGGTACGCCCCGCGGCCCGAGCTCGTCGTGGGAAAAGCTCAGAAGAGGCGCGTTTTAGCCGGGTCGCTGCTGGCATCCGCGCACGCTGCAGGCCGGGACCGCAGGCCGGGACCGCACGCCGGGACCGCACGCCGGGACCGCAGGCCGGGACCGCACGCCGGGACCGCACGCCGGGACCGCACGCCGGGACCGCACGCCGGGACCGCAGCATCTGGAGGGGTAAACCCTGCACCTCTCCCCTTATTTTTCCCACTTCCCTAGCTACTCTGGGGTCACTTATTCCTATGACCTCCAGGGTCACATTTTTATGTGACTTTATTTTAATAATTACTTTAATAATTTTCAAAATAAGATTTATTTTACTATTAAAAAGGGGGAAAGAGGCCTCTTCACATGCCCTTCTTATATTCCCAGAACTAAGATATGCCCGCATCCTAAACAGAAAGGGGCTGGCGGTCCCCCTGGCCCTGGGCCCGCTCCGCTGGGACACTCCCTGAACTTCCTGCATGGGGAGGCGGGGGCACACGGGGAGGCGGGGGCACAGCGGGATGGAGCCCGTGACTGTGGAAGCCTCGTGTCCGGCTCCAAGGCCCCTTCAGATAAGGGTGGGGGGCTGTGAGGAGAGCAGACACTCGCTAGAACCCCATAGAAAAGGTGCTGGCTTGAATAAGAGTATCTCTGGCTGCCGACAGCCGGTGACGGAGTGCACGTGCATGTGCTCACTCGCTCTCTCTCTCTCTCTCTCTCTCTCTCTCTCTCTCTCTCTCTCTCCCTCTCTCTCCTACTGTGTGCAACAGTGCCGTTCGGTGATGGCCCTCATGAAGGACAGAGGGAGGAAGCCATGGACAACCCAGATAAAAACCAGGGGTCATGTTCACTGGGCTGTGTCCCAATCCTGGCCATGACCCACCGTCACCTGCTTCGCAGATACGCACGTCGGGGAGCTGCGTCCTCTTACCTGGGTTCACGCAGCTCAGGCCCCACAGAGCTGAGGGGGGTGGGACCGGCCCGCGGGCACCACCCTGGAGGACAGGACTCGCTCCACCTACACGTTCACGAGCACCTGAACCCGAGCAGGCTGCACGCACGCGCACCCACGTGTCTGGGCCTGACTCGCTGTCTGTGAAGCGGAGGCGATCCAGCAGCCCAGACGCTAAGAGCCGGCATCTTCGAACGGATGAGAGTACAAACGACCGTCGCTGTTTAACTGTTTCGGCCCCCACCCCAGTACCCGCAGATGTGGAACCCCTCAGGTGCACAGCTCGGCCCAGCCGTCGGGGCGTCTCGCTGTCGCAGCTCCAAGTCCTCGTGGGACAACACGAAGGGCCCACAGGGGCTGGCTGCTTCTCCTCTCTCGATGTTTTAGGAAGTTTGGTGTCCAAGCGACTCGATCAACCCAGACCCTCGCCACGGTATTTTGCACGGAATTCTGGGATCGAACTCCAATTTCTAAAGATCGTGTATTTTCTGACGTCCCGCAGGCAGAATGACCGCTCTCTTCGCTCTGAAAGGATTTGGATGGAATAACATCTGTGTTGAGGGTGTTGTGAATGTGTTAAACTGACAGGCGGTCTCTAAGGCACTCCGCTCATTAATGTTCTGTGCATAAAATTAAAACTTGAAATATATTTTTAAATCCATTTTGAATCATTTAAGCAATTCTCCCGCAAAGAAACTATTGTGCTGAAATAATATATTTGGAGCGAGGAATGTGAAAGCTATTAAAATGTCTTAGACCCCCTGCCTTTCATGGGAAAGGGGGGGAATGTTCTCTCTCTTTGATTTGAAATCTGCTCTGTATAAAATAGACCCACCAAAGAAGAAAAAAAAGCTACTTTGAAATTACCCTCAGAGCTTGACTGTAACCCACAGAGCCAAGGAAGTCAAGTGGGGTCTTCGCTCCTCCGCCTGAGTGGGCAGGGCTGAGCCAAACGTAATGGGGGGCAGGGGAGGGCCCGGCTCCGGGGTGCACCTACACCCCCACAGCGCCAAGGGCTGGGAGCGTGACGCCCGCAGGAGGGAAGTGCCTTCGCCAACCCCGCTCGCCCCCAAGTCCGCAGGCACCTCCATGGCCGCTGCGGCCCGGGCACCACTGCCCATTGTCCCTTTAGGGCTCCGTGGAACCACCCCTGGACCCCTGGGACCAGGCAGGTCCTTGACAGAGCCCCGGCCTGTCTCCTCCCACGTCTCCTTCAGCAGGAACCCCCTGGGTGCATTTTGGTAGGACCAAGAGTTTCCCAGCATCCTGCCGCCTCCGCAATGTCAGGGTGGCGTTTGGGGGGGAACCGAGACCCCTGCCTGCTCAGTGGGAGGGCTCCTGGGGGCGGGGGTCCTGTGTTTGTATATTATCATTAGAGAGCAACGTCCAGGCAGAAGGAACCCAGGAGTCCTTTGAGCTCATCACGGGTCCTTTCATGGGTTTGAACCCCAACGAGAAAGGAGAAACCTGAGCACGTGGTTCCTGAGAGACGGGGATCCCCCATGAGCAGAGGGGCCTCCAGGGCAACCCAAGCGACTCAGCAGTCTTGAAGGGCGAGGAAGATGCACTTTCGGTAAAAGACCCAGCCAAGGGCCAGAGGTGGACTGGAGCCCCCCCACGCTGGGTGGGGAGGGAGCCTCACGACTTTGTCACGCGGCTGGAGCCTCCCCGACCCACGGGAAGAGAGCCTGAACCCAACAGCCCTCGACAGCCCCTCCGCAACGGGCTCACCAGCAAAACATTTTCTATTTCGGACGAAAAACGTCGTTTCCCATCCTGATTATCGTCAGTGTGACAAGGCGATTGTCCCGGGAGATAAAAAGCAAAATCGCGCTGGTTCACCCCTCGTCCCTGCACGCGAGGCAATGAGCCCATAGCTGTGTGACAAGATCTTAAGCAACAAAGTGGAAACAGCAGCTGAGTTCCAAGCAAACGAAGGCCAGATCGTCACAAATCTGTAAATCAGGGACAACTCAGGCAGACAGAGCCAGAGGGTCATTTGGCTTCACTGGGTCCAAATGTTATTGTCGTCTTTGCCACCCACCCCCGGTCAGCAGGCTCAGTTCAAGGCCCCCCAGCCCCTGCCCCTGGTCACACCTCCACATGCTGCTTAGAGTCACCTGTGACGTCCGTCTCCTCCCCATGTCCACTGGCCTGCACAGGGACACTTGCCGGGCCTGCCGGTCTGCACCCTGATCAGGTCTCCAGGCACCAACACGCCTCCCTGTCCATCCAGGTGCGGGAGGAGACACGGGGCCCTCGCCGGTCCATCAGCTCATTCCATCTGCTGTTCACGGTGAGCCTGTCAGAGACGGGCACACGGCCTATGACAGGGTGGTCGTGGAGAATCCCGGGGCTTGTGCAGGAGCCATGGAGCAAGAAGGAGCCCCACCGACCTGGAGCCCGGAGCTGCTCGTGCCCCCTGCACCCCCGCCCCACCCCCAGAGAGAACACACCTGCGGTAGGCCAGCAGGGGTTTCACAGAGCCAAGGAGGGGCCGCAGGCCAGGTCGCAGTGACCCCGCTCAGACTCCTGGATACAGCCTTACCTGAAGCCTCCCAACGCTCCGCACACAGGAGCCGAACAATTTCCTTTTTATTCCAGCTGATTTGAGCCGAATAGCTGACACTTTCCAGTAAAATCTTGGCTAATGTCTCCCACGGCCCACCGCTTATACTAATATAAAATAACTCTTCCTCCCCACCCCCAGGGCCACCTCCCCGGGCCCGGGCCGTGTCACCAGTGTGGAGGTCCCCTGGCCTCCTGCCGGCTCCACACCCCACTCTTAGGCCAGAGCAGCCTACACTAACGGGGGGCCCCTTCCCCAGAGCAAACACTGTGCTGACCTTCCTTGAGGCGTTCCTCGGAGTTGACTTAAGGCGGAGCCGAGGGCCGGGCCCCATCTCAGCGGGTTGAGCATGGCAGTTCAGCAGCTTGTTTTATTCATTGGAATCAAAGGGGGAGACGTAAGGAGGGTCCCCTGGAGTCCGCGGAGGTGGGAGGGCAAAGCGGGCAAATCTCTGGCGTTGGATAAGAGTGACGCGGGTCACACCGCCTTCCGCGCGGGCAGGGACAGGGTCGCCCACGCTTAGCACGCACACGGTGCACGTGGGCGGAGGGCGACCCGACGAGTGCTGGGGGTGTCTCCCCCCGGGACCAGGGTGTCACCCCACTGACACCTGGAGTGCGTTGTCCTAGGCGCACGGAACGACGGACAGGGCTTGCTCCAGGTCCGGCTTCCCGTGATGCTGCTCGGCGGGGGCTGGTCGGCCCAGAGCGTCCCGTGCGGGGACTCTCCGTGGCTGAGCTTGTCGGGCCGGTCAGGGGACCCCCGCCCCCAAGAAGTCCAAGCTGATCCACCACAGGACGTGCGGGAGTCTCCTCTTGGTCGGTGGCACTTTGGAGGTCCCCAGCAGTGGGCTTTTGCCTTTCTGCTTGGCGGTCCCCGGAAGCACCTGCAGCTTCCCCGTGAGTTGGGGAGACCCTACGCCGGGGAGCCCAGATCTCACCTCCATGGTGAACAGCACTGGGGTCGCACACACACGTCACGGAGTGGGTCTTGGCCCTCCCCTGCCCCCTTACTCCCGCGCTCTCGCCGCCCATCACTGACAATGCCATGAGGGACAGCGTTGACTGCAGATGGTGGCCCCTCGGCTGTGCGCCCCGCAGGCTCCCAGATCGCGGCACCGATGCTCCCCGTGACCAGACGGATGGTCAGCAGCAGGGGGCCATGGCAGCGGGGGGCCACGGCAGTGGGGGGCCATGGCAGCGGGGGGCCATGGCAGCGGGGGGCCACGGCAGCGGGGGGCCATGGCAGCGGGGGG
>PVJL010017513.1:0-18021 GCA_004026885.1 Lyroderma lyra
GGGCCTCTAGCCCCTTGGCAGCGGGCACGGTGTCCCTGTGTCCCCTTCACCGAGCACGGAGGAAGGGGGGCGCCTAGCTCCGGATCCCCCCGTCTCCCTCATGCCCCGGGCCCGGGCACCGCGCGCCCCGCGAGCTGGTTGATTTGCCTGCAGAGCGTCACTTGTCACCCGCGGGTGCCCAGGGTGTTGGACGGGCAGGGAGGCGGACCCGCGCGGCGGGGACAAGTGCGGGGCTCCGAGCCAGCGCCGCGGGTCCGTGCCTGCCGGCTGCACGGCCTCCTGTGCGCCCCGGAGCCTGTGCGCTCGGGCGTCCGGGCGTCGCCTCCTGGGCCACCGCGGTCGGCGATGCGTCCGGGGCCTGGTTTGGGCTGACGTCCCCCGGGGGTGCCCACCCCGGAGCTGTCGTGCTCCCAGCAGCATTAGCAACCCGGGGTGACCGCCCGGGCCGGGCTGCGGGTTCCACTGCGGCCGGCCAGTCAGCGGCTGTGTGACCTCGGGCAGCCGCTTCACCTCTCTGTGCCTCAGGGGCCTAATCTAGAACGCGGGGCCCCGCCTGCCACACGGAGGAGTGACAGAGGGCCGCCACGGTCCCAGCCGCGTTAGGGGGCCGGGAGGCATCCGCCTCCGCCCAAGCCCCTCACCGCGTAGACGAACCACTGGGGCCCAGAAACGCGGGGCCTCCCCGAATCGGAGGCCGGGGCTCGTGCCATCACGTCGCGCCAGGCTCCTGGCTCTTCCCCGGCAGGCCCGAGCCGGGGCACGGGGCACAGCGAGGGGCCCCCGGACCTCCCGGATGAATGGCCGTGAGGGGGCTTTTGTGGGGGCAGGCAGAGCGTGGCCAGTCCGGCCGGTGGCGTCTCCCCCCAGCTCGGCAGCCCCCCAGGTCTCGGGCCCCCGCGCCCCTCCCCTGGCACGATGACTCCGGGGCCGCACCCTCGTCACCACAGAGCCTCTGAGTGCAGGACGGAGACTGTGACTCAGTTTCCCTGCCTGCCCCTCCTCAGGGACAGGAGACCTTCCTGAGGCATCACCTCCTCCGTCCCCCATCCTCGCCCCTCACCCCGGCCGTGGGGAGGCACGGAGCCCCTGCCGGGGCCGGGGGGCCTGTGCAGGCCAGCAGGGCTGGGGACAGGCTGGGCAGGGAGAGCTGGGGCCCCGGCCCGCAGGCGGGGCGCACGTGCCCGCGCTCCTCACCCCGAAATGCGCACCACAGGTGGGTGCTGTCGCCATCCACACTTTACAGGTGAGCCAAGTGGGGCTCAGAGGAGCTAAGTGACTGGCCCGAGGTCACACAGCGAGAGGGGGGCCTGGGTCGGACCCGAGGGCCCGCGGCGCCCAGAGGATTCGGGGAGCAGCGAGAATGTTCTCCAGCTCCGCTCTGAGTAGTGCCCTGGCCCCCTGCCGTGCACCCCTCGGTGACCCACGGGGCTGACCCGGGGCCCCGGCCCCGTGAGCACCTGTCACCGCACCTTTGTGGTCTGTGTACTCCGACGTGTCTGTGGGGGCGGTGACGCGCCTCCATTCTGACGGTATTGGGGGGCATCAGGCAGGGGCCCCAGTTCAGGAATGTATCGTCCGGGGACAGGGGTGGCGGCTGCAGGGGGCGCCCGGAGACGAGCCGTGTCCTGGGTGCCGGCCCTCGAGTCCAGAGGGGTCCCACGATGTGCCTCGCGCCCCACCCATGGGGAGCCCCATGCTGCCCGGGGGAGCCGTCACAGGCTGCGTCCCCCGAGCCCCCGACCCTGTACTGCCCCTCAGGGGGGCCGGGGCCCGGGGCCCGGGGCCACACAGCGCCGTGGGGCCACTCCCCTGGGGGCCCGCGGTGACAGCTGGGCCCCGCCGGGTGGAGGGGAGGGCAGCCCGGCGCCCCCCCATGTCACTGGGCCCAGCACCGCCCCTGGGCGGGCTCTGATCCAGGGGTGCCGCGGCTGTGGGCCCGGGGAGCCGCTGAGCGTGCGGGCGGGCAGGGCTGGCAGGTGTGGGGAGGGGACTGCGAGGTCCCCCGGGGGCCACCCGACGGCCACCGCAGCTCAGCCCCCGGGAGAACCAGCCGGTGGGCCTGCCGCGCTCTGAGCCCGCAGCGGCCGAGGTCCCCCAGGCGCCCCCCGCAGAGCGCGGCCCCGAGGAGGGTCAGGGCCCAAGCACCCCACAGACACACTCTGCGTTTTTGTCACGAAGGGAAACGCCGCCATTAAAGCCACCGTCGCCCGGAGCGAGGCGTTAACGCGCACGGAGCATCTTCCGCCTTCGAGGCTGTGACGACGCTCCGTGTCGTGTGAGCGCTCTCGTTCTCGGGGCGTGTGAGGGGGACCGTGTCGTGCGAGGGTCCCCCCGATCCTCGAACCGTGTGCGAGCCCGCCTGTGGGAGGACGCGCCCTGTTATGTGGGGGCTCCGGCACTTCCGTGGCTTCCAGAACACACAAGCAGGGTGGGGGTGAGGCGAGCCCCTGGGGTCCCAGCCCCTCCATCCGTCCTGGCGTCTCCCTCGGGGTCCCTCCCTGCACCCCCTTGAACGAGCACCCCTGCAGCCCCAGAGGTCAGCGGGGTGTGAGGGGGGACGGGCGGGCAGGGGGTGCCAGGCTTCCCTGGGGTGTCCACGCTGAGGCTCCAGGGGGCCCACGAACAGACCCCCCACACACCCAGGAGGGGTCAGTCCCGGGGGGCTCCGTGTGGCTTGCGTGCTGGCCACCCGGCAGGCCGGCTCGGGGCTGCTCCTCCCCGGGCGTGCAGCCGCCGGCCGTGCCCTGAGCGGGGGCAGAGCATCCTGAGGAGCCCCCACCCGGGCCCCGAACCCGCCCGCGACCCTGGTGCCCGCGGGAGCGTGGCCCCCCGCCCCCGGCCGCCACCACCGGCTTCTCACGGACGCACGCGTGGTGCCCGGCCTCGGTGTCCGGCGTCCGGCAGGCGTGCAGTGGGGGGCCGCTCCTCTCCCCCCCAGATGGCGCTGAGAGCCCCACTTTACAGGTGACGAACTAACCTGGAGGCCTGGCATGGCCCCCAGCCCCGTCCTGCCCCAATTCTGTCCCCTGAGCCCTGCTGGACTCTAGGTGGGGCTGCCCTCTCTTTTCTTTTTCTCGGGGGCCATCCTCCCCACCTCAAGGGGTCCCTGAAGCCACCGGCCCCTCCTTACATCCCAGGACCGAGCCCAGGGGTGCACCTGACTCGAGGGGGTCCGTGCTCCTGCTGGCGGGCAGATCTGTGGGGTTCCCTCCAGCCCGCTTTCGGGGCTGAGTAGCCTTACGCGTGGCCCTTGGCTGCGCCCTGCCCGGTGCTGGGGTCCCAGTGCAGGAGGTGGGGCCAGGCGAGCCCCCCACCCCTCCAGGGAGTGGGGGCTTCTGTCCTCTAGCTGAGGCTTGCACCCCGACCCCCTGCCCCACAGACGGAGGCCCAGAGAGGGCGGGCGGCAGGCCTGAGGTCACACAGCAGGTGCAGCCCCGTCCCTGGGCGGGCGTGACAGAGGGTCCGGAGGGCGCGGAGCCAGGCACACTGACTCAGGGGCCAGTGGGACAGTGCCCGGTGTCCCCCCGCCTTGGGAGCCCTTAGCCAGAAACTGCGCAAGCTCGGGAGGAGTCCGGAAGGCCCGGGGCGTCCTGGCTCTGCCGCCTGCCCCCCAGCGGGGTGACCTCGGTTACGTCACCTCTCTGTTTCCCGCCTCGGACGTGGGGTAAAAGCGGCGCCGCCCCCGTCTGGCGCCCGTCAGTATGGGCTGCCGAGCTAGAAGGAAAAGTGTCCCCGAGGCCCCGTGCCCGGTGGCCCCCAGCCCCACCCTGGCTCCTGCCGGCCGGGCGGCTGTGGGGTGGGGGCGGTGTCACCGTTTCGGGGCCTCTCGGGGGCGCCCCTGGGTCTCACGGCCGTGACTCCTTGGCAGAGCTGCCCGCCTGCACGGTGTCCTTTTAATTAGATTCTTGCAAATTCCCTCTGTCACCGAGTTATTAATGTTTATCAGGAGCACCCTGACGTGATTAGATCAGCGGGGGCCCCCCTCCTTCCCCCTTCCCTCCCTCGCCTCTCCCCCAGCCCCACTCCAGTGCCCCCCACTCCCACCTTGTGCCCTCCCGGCCCTCTGGACGCCCCCTGCCCCATCCGGGCCTGTTCGTGCCCCTCCCTGCCCCCGCATGGGTGGGGGTGCATGCACACAGAGCTGGGGGGGCTGGGGGGGCGTAGGGCGGGGGTGAGGGCACCAGCTCCCAGCCTGGCCGCGCTGCCCCCTCCGCGGGCACCTGGACAAACAGGCCTGTGCCGCTTCCCGCCCGCGCCGACCCGAGTGCACCCCTGGGTCTCGCCCGCCCGACAGACCGACCCCGGCCGGTGACAGCCGTGAGGTGCGTGTTCCAGGCGGAGTGGGGACAGTCCCCCCGCAGGAAGCCAGTGCCCCCGGGGCCCTCAACCCGACGCCCTGAGCGCCGACACCTGTCACCCCCCCTCGCCACTGCCGGGCTGGCGGCCCTGAGCCTTGGAGGTCCCCTCCCTTTACCCGGCGGGCCCCGGAGGCCACAGGGACATGCTGAGCCGTGTGACCGAGTGCTGGGGAAACTGCCACCTGAACTCGTCGTTTCGCAGAATCTGGGGGTTTGTCAGAAAACCGGGGGGCGGGGGGTGCCCGGCCTTTGAAGGGAGTCGAGCACCTGGAATGTGAAACCGAGCCTGCTGTTTGGGTGGGGTCCCCCCGAGGGCACGTGCCCAAGGGTCTGGGGAGCCCAGGTGGCTGCCAATGGCCCTGGGGGACTGTCATCGCAGGGCGCCCTGGCCCGCCCTCCCGCCTGGGCACCGGCTGTTTTTTGGGTGCCCCTGGGTTTCCTTTTACGGAAGCGAACAGACCCCACGTGGGGAAGCGGGCGGCCAGCCGGGCCGGAGACGCGCCACGTCCTTTCCACGGAGCCGGACCCCCGCCGGAGGGACAGGCTTCTCCCCAAGGGGGAGGTGCACGCCGAGGCTCCCAGAAGGCAGAGGGGACAGGGCCTGGGCCCCCCGCTCCCTACCGAAAGTGGGGAACGGCTAGCGGGC
Source organism: Lyroderma lyra (assembly GCA_004026885.1). Lineage (NCBI taxonomy): Eukaryota > Metazoa > Chordata > Mammalia > Chiroptera > Megadermatidae > Lyroderma > Lyroderma lyra. The sequence goes on from PVJL010017513.1 coordinate 5,005, forward strand.
GCCTAGGTCAGTTCCTGAACCCCCGAGGACTTGCACTACGTCGCGGCCTTCTCCCCTCTGAGTCTGCTGAGGTCACTTTGGCTGTCCCTCTGGGAATCGCCTGCCGGCCCCCGGAACCTGGCGCCCGCTGCTGTAATCCGCTTCTAGCTCGTCATCGGCTTGTAGCCACTAGGCCCCCTGGGGTCTGCCGTTCTCTGTTTCGCTGCTTCGTGGTCACGAACCGACGACCTTTGTCAGCAAACGTTGCTGGTCCTCGGGAAAGGCCCCCCTTTTTGTCGAACGGTCTCGCGTTGCTTGATGGGGTTTTGAACTTGCCCCGAGGGGCTCTCCCCCTAGCCTGGACCCCTGGACCTTTGTTACACCCTAATCTCAGCATTCAAGTATCAATTTAGGAAATTAAGTCATTTTGACTCAAATGGGACTCAAACTATCAAGTACCGTCTTTTGTTCAAACTGTTGACGACGAGCTGGTGGCATCTGACGTGTCAGGGCGGATGTGCTGTCACACCCAGACACTGAAGGGTGCATTTGCAAGCCCCTTGGCCTAAATTACGCAGCACGTGCCCCTGGAGCCAGGACATCTGGTGACTCCCCAGAGGACACGCAGAGAGGAGGGCGGGGGAGGGGTGGACGAGGGACAGCGATGACCTCCAGTGTCCCAGTGTCCCATTGCCCAACTCTGAGCCCGGTCCATGAGGCCACTGCAGGTGCCCTCCGGTCTGCAGAGGGTGTGAGAGCGGCCGGGCGGGCCTGCCGGCCCCGTGAATGGCCCCGAGGGGGTGGAGGGTGAAGTCCCAGGAAGCCCTGTCTGACCCCCTTCGGCAGTGAGGTCCCCGTGGGGCCCACAACCGGTGGAGATGACAATGGCGCGATGCTCCCACTGCAGTTGCCGTCCTGGCCTTTCCCAGGCCGCTCAGCCCCGGTGCTGTGTCGTCTCCAGGAGGCTCATGGGAGTGGTGGGCGGGGCCTGCAGCCAGCCTGCCCTGGGCTCTGTCCCCTCGGCCAGGCGGGGGAGGGGGCACCACTGACCGGGGAGGGCAGAGGCCTGCCCGCTGTGTGTGCGCCCACACGTGCACAGGGAGTGCCGCTCCGTGGGCCCCCCATCAGCTGGGCAGGCCGGTGCCAGCAGCCCGAGGCCCAGGCCGAGAGCAGACCCAGACCTCACGGGCCCCGTGGCTTTGGGGCAGCGCGGCCCGCCCCCCGCCCACTGGGTGTCCCCAGGCGAGTGGGTGGGGAAGCAGACACCGATCATGACCGGGCTCGGGGGCTCCCGATGGCATCCACTGGCGGGAAAGCAAACTGGGTGACACGCGCTCACCGAGCCTCTGGAGTGGGCACCACACTTGCGGAGACGTGTGGGTGCTAGACGCCACCCGGGCACGGCAGTCGAGGTTTGCCCGTGGGCCCCAGAGGCACGGACGCCCGAGTGGCCTCTCCTGGGGACCGGCAGGGTGGTTTTGCTCCCTGGGGAGGGTTTGCAGGGTGCATGTACACCTGTCCCGGAACCCCGGCGTCCCAGCGTGCTCTGGTCTCGGTCCCCTGCACGGGGCTTCCTACATGCTTGTCGAATGAATGTGTGAATGAATGAATGAATGAATGAATGAATGGCGTGGGACCGGGCTGTGCACTAGACAGTCTCTGAAGTGCCTGAGGCCCCGGGAACTTCCCCGGTGGCGTCCTAGGTGGCGTGGGGCCCAGAGCTGTCTGCACTGCGGCAGCCCAGTCTGGTCCCCCGGGGGCTCGTCCCCGGGCCGTGACAACCCGGCCATCATTTACGGGAGGACCGGAGCAGAGCACGGACATCCTGCTCGGGCCGCACCCTGGGATCGGCTGCCCCGCAGGTCGGAAAGGCCCTTCCTCCCGGCCCTCCCGCTGCAGGCCAGGCGCCCGTCCCCTCCAGCACCCGTCGGCCCCACGGGGCCACAGGCCAGGCGTCCCGGAGATGGGGGACCGCGCGGGGGCCTGCCTGCTCCTGGCCAGCCATCACCGGTGCCATTGGCTCCCTCCCCGCCCCGGGAACAACCCGGAAGCACGTGTGTCCTCTCCGCTCAGCGGACGGACCTCACCAGCCCTGCCCGGCCTCCTCCCGGGGCCCCGCGGAGCACACGTCTGTCGTCGATGTGACTTTATTTACGTTGTGGCGGAACCCACGAGGGCCAGAAGCACAGCGGGGCCGCGCTGACCCGTCCCGGGCCTGGGCCTGACCGGCGGGCGGCCGCGCTTGCAAACAAAACAGCACAGGGGACCGTTGCTTGGCACGAACACCGGTGACCTCTGGGTGACGGTGGACATTTCTTGAGACTTTCCCTTCCACGACGACAAAACCCTGTCCTTGCGCCCCAGGTGCTGGAGGGAAGATGACCAGAAAGGTGACCTTCTGACTTGGGAACCCGGCTGGGCCAGGCGCCTGCAGGTCCCCGCTCAGGTGACCATCTCCAGAGCTCAGGGGCTGGGACCGCAGGCGCACACGTGTCCCCTGGGGGGCCCTGTGGCCCGTGCGCACACACACGTCTCCGGGGCCGCCGAGGCGATGGCTCATGGCTGCTTTTCCGTCGTGGCAGGAGCGATGGCACGGGGTGAATTTTGCAGAAGAGGCACAGAGGTTCCCGCTTGGCCGGGTGGAGGTGCGCAAGGGAGCGGTTTGCCGACCCCCAAACCAGGGAGAGCTTCCAGGTCCCACGCCCGACAGCTCTCTCGGGCAAGGTCGCTGAAGGCCAAGGTCAGCGGTCTCTTCCCTGAGTGAGGTCCCTGGGACTTGCTCGGCCTCATGACCGCTTTCACTCGGAGAGGCCCCGTGGCCTCTGTGGGCGGGGCTGGGTGTGCGTCACCATGCTCAGTCTCCGGGGCTCGGGGAGGTACCCCGGAAGGGCTGCAGTGGGGACGAGAGGTTCCCGGCCCCCGTGTCGGTGTCTCCCGGGAGCCCTGTTCTCCAGCTTCACAACTTGGGGGGACACGAACTGCTGGGTGTGGGGGCAGTCCCCTCCGAGCCAGGGAGAGTGTTCACTCCACCGAGGGACGACCTTGCTGCCTGGGTGAGAAACGCACGGGGTCCCCGAGGGTCTCCAGGGGAAGTGCCCAGCCTCAGGCCGGACCCGCGGGCCCTGTCCCCTCCCGGGCCGGGGCAGTCCTGGCCGCCTTGGGCTCAGACCGCACACCTGCACGTGGGGAGCTGCTCCTTCCTGGGTAGGGCGGTCTGCCAGGGCCCTTCCCTCTGCCCAGTGAACCCAGGTGCCCCGACACCCGCCAGGCCCCCTGTAGGGGGAGGGGAGAGGCAGGGCAGAGATTCGGGCTCCCGCAGGGCACAGCCGTGAGCAGGTCCCTGGGCTGCCCTCCACGTCACTGCTACCAAGAACCACCGAGAGGGACCTCACCAAAGCCGAGGGGAGGGGCACTGAGGCCCCCCGGCCCCCACCACGGTCCCCCGTCAAAGTCTGGGGCTGGGCGACCTCTGCCAGCCACTGCCACTTAGCCCAGGGGAACCCTCGCTGCAGGACCAGCGATCCGTCCCGCCCGGGCGCCTGGCCCCCGCGGGCCTCAGGAAGGGCTCGCCTGGAGACTCGGAGGGCACGCGGGCAGGTCCCGGATTCAGAAACCTCCCTCCTGACACCTGGCCCACTGGGGCGGCGCGGACACGCCCGCCGAGGGCACCGGACCCATGCTGCCCCTCCCCCTGCAGAGGTGGCTGGGCCCCTCCCCCACAGCTCAGAAAGGTGACTCCCCTGACCCGTGAGTGCCGAGTCCTCCTGGCTGGGACTTGAGATGGAAACTTCTGGGACAGCACACTGCTCCCCGCGGCACTGGGGTGAGGACACCAGGCTCCCCGTTGCAGCTCAGATCACAAAGTGCTGACCAGAGCCCCGACACGACCGCCGGGGGTCCCCACCCTCTCAGGCCCGCCTTGCCGCCCCTCATCACGTGCGCCCCTCGGCCCGGCGCCCCGACATCGTGGTGTAATGTCGGCAGGGACCCCCACGGCGGGGGACCGTCTAAGTGCAGCGCACGCCCGCCCGCCAGTGACATTAAGTGTCATTTTAAAAAATGAGTTAAATAAGCAGGCGCACGAGGACGGCCGGGCGGGCTGATTACCCGGCTCCGCGCGGCCGCGGTGGGCAGGCTGGGGGCCTAATGACTGAATTATCGCCCTAATGCCTCTCCCGGCTGGGAAGGACCCCGGGGCAGCAGCTGCCGCAGGGCGCTTGGCGGGCTCCCACTAATTGCATCCAGATTAAGGGCGGGGCGGGGCTTCCGCAGCCGCCCGGGGAGCTGAGCCCCAGGCTGCCGGCAGAGGGGCACCTCTCCCGGGCCCAGGTACCGCCGGGGTGCGAGGTGCAGCAGGCAGGGCAGCACTGGCACTTGGTGCGGGGTCCCGGGGGGGCTGAGGGAGGCGGGAGACTCAGAGTAAATGCTCTGCACTAGGACCCTCCAGATGAGGGGCTCTCTGGACACCCCCAAAGGCACAAGGTATTGCAGAACAATGCACGAGGTGCTTGTGAGGGGCACTTTCTCCTGCTCAGGCATCCCCCCGCCTCTCCAGGGGTCATCATACCACTGGACAAGGCGTGTTCCGAAACACTGTTATTCGGACCAGGACCCTCGGTGGTGAGGTGGTCCCCACCGTCCGGCTCCTCACCCCTCCCTGAGCTCTCTGCCCTGCGTCCCCCTGCAGCTCCCCTCACTGCGGAGCTGGTCCGTCCCCACCCCGGGTGCAGGGCCCGGCCGTGTGACGTGCCCCGGCCAGTGGGATGGTGGCAGGTGTGCCGTCCATGCTTGCAAAGGCTTCTGTGCGTTTCTGCTTCTGCGCCTTTGCCGTGGCCGGGGCTGCCCTGCAAGAGGGACGCGGGAGACACAGAGCAGGGTCAAGTCCAACCTGCACACAGGCGAGCTGCCCACTGCCGCCAGGCGTGGGAGCAAGCCCGGCCCGGGCCGGAGAAGCGCCCGGCCTAAACCACCGGCCTTCCGATGCGTGTGCGGGACGCGAGCGTGTGGTTCGAGGCCACCAAGTTTTGGGGGCTGTTACGTAGCATTGCCATGGCCGACGGGCGCTTGGTGCCCCTGTTCGCAGGGACATGGTTTCTAGAGGGTCAGCTTGACCTTAACCATCACTGAAGACCCTCAGGTGGAACCTCCCCGTGGCTCAGGTATGGGGGGCCGGCGGTCTCCTTCATGTCCCAGGAGTGCAAAACGTCTAACTGGACAGGGTGACTGTCCCCAGCTTTTAACCCCACCGCCACCCCCCGCTCTCACACCTCTCTATCCTGAAACCAGGGGGTGTTTTTCCCTTTTTTTGGGCAGCTGCCTTCACGTCGGCCGGGCAGCTGTGTCCGGGGAAGCGGCGGGGGGTGTTTAGCTCGCTCGGAGGATGAGGTCCGAGGAAGACCAGTGTCCGGCTTGCAGTGATGTCTCTGGGCCTGGACGGGATCCCCCTTCTCTTCTGTATCCCGTGGCGCTGGGGGGTGGACTAGCCCTTCCTTCCCTGTCCCTGCCATCCTGCCCACTGCCTGCAGTCGCCCACGGCTGCTACCGGAGCTGAGGACTTCCCAAGGCACCGCGAGAAGCCCGCCAGCCTGCAGGGCCAGCCGGGGGGGCTCCAGGTGGGGGGCCGTGCACTCTGCCCACCCCTCACCCCACCACCCTCGTTTCCTCTGGGCAACTGTCAGGACTCACTTCTCTCACTTCCGGCCTCTGCTTTTGTCGTTAACATGAAAAGGTCCCCTTCATTTGGCCCAAAGGCGTTTTCCTTAGGATTCCAGCACCCCCTGTCCCCTCCACACCCATCCCCACCCCCTCCCACATGCCTGGGACCTCCGGGAAGGTCCCCTCCCCTGGTCCGGGGCAGGGAGCCCGACCTATCTGCGGAAACCAAAGCCTTCCCGAGGCGTCTTTGGGCCCCTCCTGCATTCTCCGGAGAGCTTGGGCGAGGGCGTCTCCACTGTGCCCCCGTAGGGACAGCTGTCCGACCCCGGGTGCTGGCCCGTGCACTCCACGGCGGGTATGTACCCGCTGTCCCACATGCCTGTCCCACACAGCTTGCACAGGTCGTGAAGGCTGCAGGGGATCCGTGGCAAGAGGCGGAACTGATACAGCAAACTCCTGGCCTGCAGAGAGAAGGGACAGGCGGTGAGGAGGGCGGGGGACAGCGGGTGGCCAGGGCACTGCATGTCAGGCTCAGGGCGGGGCTCTGCCACCAGCGGGCCCCTTCAATGCCAGCATGGTGAGACCCTGGGTCCCCTTGTGGTGACAAGACCCGCAAGGCTCTCGAAAGGCTCCTCCCACAGCCCCCACTACGATGTCCGGCCCTCTCCAGGCCCTCCTCTGGCCCACCTGACTGCTGATCCCCTGAAGACCCAGACTCCTAGAGAGCTTTAAGGAGCGACGGTCTGGGAAGTGGGGGGGCAGCAAAGCTCACGGTCCCCCTTCATTCCACTGACCTTGGATGGGAAATGGCCACCCTGCCTCCAAAACCTCCTCCTCAGTTTTCGTGGGTCTGGGCTGTCCAGAGCCCAAAGGTGGGGCACCTGTCTATCAACTCAGGCCATGTGTTCACCCCACACAGTGAGGGGGGCTCCTGTGTCTGGGCCTGATGGCAGTGGCCCTGAGCAGCCAGGCAGCCAAGTCCCAACAGTGGCCACAGGCGCTGACCACTGGGCCTTGGCTGGAGCCCTCCGGAAGGGGGCGGGGCCTAGGTTCCAGATGCGGCTGGTGAGGAGTGGGGCGGGGCTCTGAGGGCAGGGTGGGGCCTGTGTGGGCGGGGCTCGTACGTGGGGGTGGGGGCGGACACTCACCTTCCTGAGAACCAGCTCTCCGTTCATGTGCATGGCCAAGTTCCCGAAGTGCAGGAGCATCTGGTCGGTGGCCAGCTGCTGCTCAATGACGTCATCCCCATAGATGGCCACGATGGCCACACAGATGAAAAGGTGGAAGTAATCTGTCTGGGGGTGCGGAGAGGGGTTTCAGGCAAGGCCTGTCCCCCCGGCCCCAGGCCCTGCCTCCAGGTAGAGGCCCAGTGCAGAGGTGGGAGGCTGTCAGTGCGTGAGGTGGCCCTGGGCAAGCCACGTGACCTTCATCCTGGTGCCCGACCTGCCCCTGGGCCAGCTAGGACCCAAGGCTGCCATGCCTCCCAAGGGGGTGCTGCTAGCACTGGCCTCCCCGGGCTGCTGGTTGTCTCTGGGGGAGCCCTTGGGGTGCTCTCTGATGTGGGGTGGGGGCGAAGCACACACTTCCTCTGAGCCTGCACGTATTGGTACAAGTCTTGGGAGACCGGGAGTGCAAAAGTCTCCACCCCAGAGAGAGACAACCTTCCGGCAGCCACGCCCGGGTCAGCCAACATCCGGCTCCTGCCCGGGAGACGGCGCTGGGGTTTGGGGCTAAGAAGGTGGAAGCGGCTCCAGAGAGCATGAGCACGCGGGCCCAGACAGGCCACACAGAGCGCCTGCAGCAGGAAGCCGGCCCTCGGCCCGGCCTCGGGGCTTCCTGCTCCCCGTCCTGTCCGGGTTCTCCGAGGGCAAGTGGCCTTTGATTCGCGCGTGCTTCCGGGGGCAGAGGAAGGACACGGAGCACCAGGAAGCTCCGGTTTAGTCTCCCGGTGGTGGCCACCCAGCCGGACGGAACCGCATCTGCAAACCGGGCCGGGCGGGGCCCAAGCACGCGCACATGCCACCACAGCCAACGCCCCAGGTGCCCAGGAGAGGACATTTCCCGGACCAGGCCCTTCCTCCGGACTAATCCAGAGCGGTTGTGTTGGGTCCTGCAGCTATTTGAACTCTGGCTGGGGTGGGGAGACGGCAGAGGGGTTCCAGGAAGGGGGCTGGGTGCCCAGCTCCTCGCAGAGGAGTGTGGCAGGGGGACAGGAAGCGCGCGGCCCAACGAGGGCTGCACAGGGGTGCAGGACCGATTTCAGTCCCAGGGACACCGCCCAGGGCAGTGCAGCCCCTGAGGGCAAACTAGTGGTGAGTGCGGATAAGTAGAGGTCAAGGTTAAAGGCATCACCTGAGTGATCCCTTCCCCAGAGCTCACTCCTGATGAATAAGGGTACCCCACTACCACTGTCCTACCACCTCCCAACCCCAAAACTCCCCTGCTAATCATTTGATGAAGGGGAGGGGCCAGGTATGGCTAAATTGAATCTAAAGTCTGAAATGACGTAAACTTGATTTGCGGACTTCGAGTGGAACGTCAGCTGAGAGAGACGTCTGCAAGGGCGTCCCCCCGGAATCCTCACTAGATCACAGCAGTGACATCACTGTGAGAAATGGTGCCGTCCATTGGGGAATGCTCAGGGTTCACGCATAAGGTCAGCCTGAACGCGATGTGATGCAGGTGGCAATGCTGCTGGGAAAACATGCGGCGTGGCCTCGCCGTGCAGACCCAGCGTTCAGGACCGTCCGTGCCAGAGCTGCTCCTGGTCAGTGCAGACCTCTCACCCTGAACACGTCACACGCGCTGTGGAGCCGGCTGACCCGGGTGGGCAATGCAGCCAGGCCTGGGCCAGGGGCGTGCGTGGGGGCGGCCGAGGACACTCGTGGCACGATACCGTGCTCCCGTGACATTAATTAGAAAGGGTGGGGAAATGTGGGTGCTAATTCCCACAGGCCGGTGGGTGCTCCCGTCCACCTGCGAGGTTGGTGACATCAGAGTGACTCTGGCCTCCGCAGTGAAAGCGTGTCTTGCAGAAAGGGTCTTGGCTACTCCCAGATGCATCGACCTTATTTCTTTCCTTTTCTTTTCTTTTTTTTTTTTTTTAAGGCGGATGCATTCAAAGACACTTGCCCGTCCTTTACCATCGCCAGTGTGTCGCTATTTGGGGCGCTAAAGCCACATGACACAGCCAGCACCTCGCTCTCCGGGGAACCGGCTGAGGCAGCCCTGGTACCGCAGATGGCGACTGGGAGCCCACAGCACGGGGGCGGGGACGGCGGGCTGCTCCGGGGCCCCTTCCCCGAGCCTGCGGAGCAGAGGTGGCGGCCTGGGCTGCAGCCGGCCTGCCTGGCCCCGGAAATGTCTTTCACGCTGATTGGTTGTGACAGGAGCGCGCTCAGCCCCGGAACGTGGTAATGAGCGCAGTCAGCAGGCAATTTGCATCGATTTTGCTTCCTTGGGCTGCGAGCTGCAGGTCTGAAGGCAGCCACGTGAGACGCGGGCTGACACGGGGCTTGTGGGGGGTCGGGGGTGGGGGAGGGGGACCCCAGAGGAAGAGCAGGGTTAGGCTGGCCACGTGCTCCGGCCCTCGGCCCGGCCCCACCGCGGCTCACCTGGTAGTGGGCCCAGCAGGCCTCCCAGATGCGCAGCGCCTCGGCCTCGGGGAACTCGCGCTTGAAGCAGAGCAGGAGCCAGCGGTGGCAGAAGAGCATCTGCAGGCCGTCCTCGCCCAGGGACACCAGGTGCTGGTAGAAGCGCGGGTGCGTCAGCCGCAGCAGCTCCCGCAGGTACAGCTGGGAGACGCAGGCCGGTCAGCCCGGGGCCCGGGCCCCTCTGCCCGCTCGGCCTGGGCCGGCCACCCCCGAAAGCCGTGCGCCCGGTCCCTCCGAGCCACATGCGTTGGCACCTGCTTCCTTTACGCTGCCCCTGGGGTCTCGCGCCTCTTTGCCAGTTTAGCCCAGACTCCAGACTGCTCCAGAGGCCGCGGCGTGACCCGGGCAGGTGGAGTGTACTGTGGACGGGGAGGCTAACGGCAGCTGTGCTAGGAGGACGCCCCCGGCATCAGTGGCCTTGTGGGGGCTGTTTCGGACACCCCTCCTTCCCGGGAACCCTGGGTTCAACCACTGTCCCCTCAGATCCCTGAGAGCCATCATCTCTGGAGCTATTCCAGAGCAGCAAGGGGGCAGTTCTGAACCCCAGGACGCTCAAAGCCTGCACTTCAGGTCACCATCCAGTGACGTGGGACAAGATCAAGGCTATTTCTGGCTGCTGACCTCACCAGCGCCATCGGAAAATCCATCTCCAGCAGCTAATGAGTCACGGGGCGGTGCAGGCTCGAGCAGCACGGGGGCGAGTGGCGTCAGACCCCGTAATTGCCTCCCCAGGCACCGTGGAAACCTGACGTCACGAGGATGTGCAGAGGGGACTGGGCTGGGATCACACGCTCTCAAGATCACAGCCGGGGGGCCCGGGCAGGGGGGCCCAGGGACTCACAGGCCCCTTTCCACACAAGTGGCCTTTTGTTCCTGCTTGAGACGAGGACGGGGCGCACAGGCCCCTCGCAGGAGCTGCTTCTGAGGACGCTTCTCCAGCCGGTGGCCCACAGCAGGGTCAAGGCCATGCACGCGGCCGACCCCTTCCTCACAGGGGCCTCCCACTGCCCCAGCCCTCTCTCCCCTCCCAACCTGCACCTCCCTGCCCCCTCGGCTGCGTCTGCTTGTCAATGCAGAGCTCAATGGCCCCCTAACGGTTACTCTAAAGGACGTGCTCCTTGGCCCCCCCGCCCCCCAACATTCAGTGCTGCCCAGTCTGTGTAGGTCGGGGGGAGGCCATAAAGGGAAGGGTGCACTGCAGGGAAGGTCTGCTGCCCTTGGGGGTGACAACTGCCCAGTGGGCCTCCGGGTAGCACAGGAGCCCCTCCCACCCCACCCCCACTAAAGAGCCCTGGCTGTGGTGAACCCCTGCAGGGAGCAGCACAGATGCACCTAAGGGCCCATTTTATAAAGCTAGGGGCCAGGTCAGGGGGACCTCCTTCCTCACCCCGCCAGGGAGCCTAGGCTGGGGTGCCCTGCTCAGGAGGTGGGAGGCCACCAGGGAGGGCCCTGCACAGCCCAGAGTGTGGGGTGGAGACAGCAGCCTACATCTTGTGACCTGGGAGCAGCATGTGTCCCTCTTGGGAGAGCTGGTCCTTTCCTGGGGGCCCAGGGATAAGGCCCCCTACACCCTGTTGGCTTTTCTGCTGCCCGATGACCCAGACCTGTCTCACACCTCTCCACCCGTGTCCCCAAGGCTCACCAGCTGCTTTTCCATGTCCTCGTCCCGAGGAGAGCTGACAAAGATCGTGTTGTGCATCAAACCCACGAAGCACCAGAAGGTGTCTGACTCGTCCAGTACCTCGGCCAGGATGGGTGCCACCAGGTCCGACATGCCCTGGGAGTAACCGATGGCCGGGTTGTACACAGCGTAGTTTAGCAGGATCCTCCTGGCGACGCAGCACAGACAGCAGGGAGGTCAGCGAGGTGGCTGTGACATAGCCTACGCTTGCTGTCTTCCTGGTGGCTTGTCACCTGAGCCAGCGGAACCCCAGGCTGGAGACCCGGGGCTGCCTGGACCTCCGTCCTCCACCTCAATCTCAGAGGAAGGAGGGCAGCTCTGGGGACCAGCCCTAGAGCCGTGGGAAAGGTAATGGCCTGCAATTAGCCACTCACCAGGCCCGGGGCTCAAGGGCTGGGGGAGGGCGGAATGTGGGCCTGATTTTCTTAATGGTCCACTGCCTGTGACAAAGGGTGGGCTGGCAGGGACATTTTTATGGGCTGCTAATTTTGTGCAATTATTTGCCAGGCGGCAGCAGAATGTCACAGATGCCAGCCCCTGCCTCTGTGTGGATTCATCACCCAGAGGACCACCCATTGGGAGACACTGCGGGAGGCTCAGCCACAGTTCATGTGAGCCAAGCCGGGACAGGCCTGGTGGATGCCCGGGGGATGGGGGCTGTGCTGGCACCCTCGGGAAAAACCTAGGCTCCCGTGGGACACGGGAGGGGTGGGGGTGGGGTGCTGATGGACGTTGGCACAACTAGCTAATGATCCTGCGCTTCTGGAGTGAGGGCATGAATCCAGAACACAGACCCCTGCCACGTCCGGAAGGGCTGGAGGACCAGCCAAGGTCCCGGAGGCCAGCGGGTACCTCATGCTCTCCACGTTGGGGTTGCCTTCGCCTCGGAAGAACTGGTTGCTCCTATCTGTGCGAACCACGTCCTTGTCCACGGTGAACTGCACGTCCCGCCAGAACGCCCTGTGCTCCTCAGGGGTCATGGAGAGCCTAGCACAGGGCGGGGTGCCCACCAGGGGTCCGTGAGTGGCACATGGGCTCTCTGCCTCCCAACCCGACCCCGGGTGGGGTGCTGCCACCGCAGGCAGACCCTCCAACTCCCCATTGAATAGGGGGTGGGGGGTAGGTATATCCAAGCGGTTCCCCAACATGAACTCGGCCTCACTGGAGGAGTGGTGACCACAGCCCAGGTCCGGCCAGGCCCGGATGGACCTCAGCCCTAGGCTGCCAGTTGGTCCCTGGAGGCCCTGCTGCCACCCCAGCACCTACTTAAGTCTGCAGAAAAGGAATGCCAAGACCTTGACGTGGGAGCTAAAGAGCGCCCGGGGTAATGGGCGCGCTCGCCCAGCCCTACCACTCAGGGCCAAGGACACCCACACTGGATAGAGAGGAGGGGTCGGGGGCGTGCTCTCCGTGCTGAGCAGCGCCTCCCACTGCCTTTCCCGACGTGCTGCCCTCCCGCTCCGGGCGGCTACCTCTTCTGCTGGATCTCTGCGTATTCCTTGCGCTTCTGCACCCGCAGTGCCTCCCTCTCCTCCGACGTGGACTCGTGGCTGTAGTAACGCAGCAGGAAGGGCCAGACCTCCCCCCGGATTGACACATCAATGCCGCCGAAGAAAATGGCCTGCAGGAAGCCGCAGAAGTTGGGGAGGGGCCAACACAGGGCCGCTGAAAGCACCCCCAGGTCCCCGGAGCTTAGCGTTTTGGTGGCTTGGCTGCGCCTTCTGACAACTGATGCCTCGATTCAGGGGCTGCAATTTGCACTTGTTTGGGAGGGGAAAGTGTGGCCCCCCATTCCCATACAGGACACAGGCGGGCTCATTTCAATGTCAATGCACCCCCGGGGTGGCGCTCGGACGGACGTGTCGTTCTCACGTCACGGCCTAATCCCCGCTTTGGGAAGTGCTGCGTTTCTACACGGGCGACGCGGGACCCCCAAACCTGATGCAGCGGATTAGTCCAGCGTGTTCGTGCAGCCCCTCACACAAAGGGACCGCCCCTGCCCCCTGGTGGCCCGCCCCTGCCCCCCCACCCCCCACCCTCCCCACCCCC
>PVJL010017514.1:0-18023 GCA_004026885.1 Lyroderma lyra
CCGGCGGGGGGCGTGAGGAGGGGGACCGGCGGGGGCATGCCCAGAGCGAACGGCGGTCCCGGCCTCCCTCAGGCTGCTCTCTGGCTTGGGATCAGAGCGTTGTGTCTGCGGGTCCTGCTGAGCCTGGCTGCCCTGCAGACTGCACCAGGAGGCCTGTGCTGTGGCCTCCCAGGTCTCCACGTTCCTTTCCTGTCCCCTGCTGCCCTCGCGTCACGTGGGCATGTTCGCAGGTCACCCCCCCTGAAAGGCCTGGCCCGAGCACACTCGGGTCCCCTGTGCCAGGCCTCTGTGTTGTGTGTGCCGACTGCTTGCAGGCTGGGTGGCTGTCCCCAGCTCTGCCCCAGCCACCTGCGTCACGGCGTGTGCTCCTTGGGGCGAGAACGCACGTGGGCTGCGGGCGTGGATCCAGGCCCGTCGCCTGTGCTGCAGGAGACGGAGTTCCATGCGTGTGGGGTGGTGGCAGAGAGTGACAGGAGGACTGTTCGTGCAGGGCCGGTCCGCGTGACGCTTGGCGCCGGTGCTGCTGAGTCACCAGCGCTGAGCTAACACAGGAAGCTCCGGCCGTGTGTGTGCACGGGGACCCCGGTCACCTCCCACGCAGCTCAGGGCGGCCCCTCCCGGCCTCTCCCACACCTGCCGCTCCCGTGACTGTCCTTCCTTCCTGAGCCCCCAGAGGTTCTGTCCCCCCGTTTGCAGCCCCTGCCTTTCCCTGTCACGGGACAGCAAGGGTCTGGGCGGCCGGCGTTCAGCCCCACCCTCCGGCACCTTCTCACTGGCTCTGTGACCAGTTGGTCCCGAGTTCTCATCTGGGGCAGCAGCAGGTCCATCCTCAGGCTCCTTTGAGGGTGACATGGGAGGCCGTTCCCTGTGTCCCCACACCCGGCCCCTTGGTCCCGTCCGTGGGGCTGCCTCTCACTGTCCCCAGCGCATTGTCCCAGAGAAGACCACGTCACCTACTGCGTGCTGGTCCTACAGCGGGGGCTCGAGATGGCGCAGACTTGATTTCGCCGTAACCGCAGCCACTCGGCAGCTTTCTGTGCATCCGCGCGTGTCGTCGCCACAAAGCCAAGGTCGGCGTTCCTCTAAGCCACAGTCGTGTCTCCCACTTGGGAAGCTCTCACGGCCGTTGCTGTAGTTCTCGGCTCCGGAATTTCGTTTTGGTTTATTTTGAGGATTTCTGTCTGTGTATTGATCTCCCCGTTTGGCTCGAAATTGTGCTCAACTTTCTCCACGTCTTCCCAGAGCTCTGCGCAGCCTTAAGACCGTCGCACAGAGTAACACGTCTGCCCTTAAGTCCTTTTCAGGGACGGGTCCTGCTGCCTCCTCCTTAGGGGCCGTCCTCTCCCGCCGCTTCGTGCGTCTCGTGACGTTGTTGTTGACATGGACCATGTCAACCTCAGAATGTGGTGCCTCTGGGACCAGGCTCTCCCCCTTCCCGGGTTTGCTCTTCTTTTGATGGTTGTTTTAGGCTGTCCCTTTGCTGAGTGTCAGCATGGAGCATACGATGAATACCTTCCGGGTCTTTCCTGAGCCCTCCCGGGCGAGTGCCCTCCCAACTCCCTGAAGTCCGTCGGGCCCGCGGGAGGGGGCTGGCTGCAGTGACCAGAAGTGACGAGCAGTGGGAGCAGCCCAAGCCCCTGACCGGGGGAGTTTCTTGGGCTTCCGTTCCTGCGCGCTGCTCCAGGAGGGAAAACGGACCGAAAGGGCCGTCCGGGTCTTCAGCAGAAGCAGTCGTGTCGGACAGATTCGGCCCCTGCAGGTGTCGTCCCGGGGGGAGAGTCCTAGGTTTCCCGCTCCCCCATCTGCCCAGAATTCCGTGCTTTTCTCTGTGGGTCGCTGTTTAAAACGACCCTCGAGCACAGGGCTGGAGGGCTGTCGCGTTTTCCCAGGCGGATTCGCCGTGCTTCACGCCGAGCAGTGCTCTGGGCCGTCAGTGGCGGTGACGGACCGATAACGTGTACGAGGAATCCGGGCGCACAGGATGCGAGGTTATGTGTTCGTGGTGGATGGGCGTTCGGGAGGCGGGCAGAGGCCTCCCCGTGTCTCCCCGGGAGCCGTGCTTCAGTGCTTGGAATCGGTGTCCGTGGAGACTTCACAGAACAGACTGTGTGACCAGTGACACGTCACGTCCCGAGGGGGCACGTCCGTGGCGAGCAGGCTGATGCGTATGAATACTTTGACTTTTTAATTAATTCATTTGTTGAAGAGTTGTGTGTTTTTTTTTAAATCATCTCTTCCCCTGGTGAGGAGCTTTCCGAGCCCCTCTCAGTGACCCCAGCTATGAACAGCCCCCGGTGGCCTGACGTGTGGACACTGAAACCCAAGATGGCAGTCAGGATGGCAGTCAACCCGGCTGGCTCCCGGGAGGCTTGTACGGGACTGGACGTGGACTCGTTAGGGACGTGAATGGCACTGCACACAGTAGCGTTAGCCGGCCTGCACCTTTACCATCAGAAATCACGGACATTTTTATATCACGTGCTAGCCACCTCATCTACACTAAACCGTTATTTTAAGTGTTCCAGAGTTTTCTTTTACGTGTTAGACACATGCAGGCAGCCCTCCACACCTGCGGTTCCACCTCCACGGATTCAACCAGCTGCAGATCGCACATGTTTGGGAACATACGTTGTTGCTGACCTGTGCTCTGTAGGTAGCCTGCGACGTCTGTACGTGTCCTGGCCATGCACGTACAAACAGTGCAGCGTGACAGCCCCTTCCACAGCGTGTGCATTGTGGTAGGGATTGTACATCATCTGGACATGATCTAAAGCGCGCAGGAGGACGTGCGTCCATTACTTACGAATGCTGTGCTGTTCTGCATAAAGGACACGCAGGTCCGTGGACTTCCACGTCCACGGGGCACGGGGTCCTGGAACCATAACCCCCACAGATACCGTGCAAACGAATGAATGAATGTACAGTATTGCACAGTTGCTCTTTAGTATTTTGATTATCATCTTCCAAGTGATTTTCTTTCTCTGTATTTGATGCCATGCCTGTAAGAATGATATTCCGAGAGGAGGTCCCAAGCGTCATCCGATTGCTGAGGGTGCAAGACGCTGTGCATTTGGGAGCTGAGACAGCAGGCCAGGAGCCCAGCGAGGGGCTGGATGAGGACACTGGAGGCCCGTGGGGGTGGAGGACCACACGTAACTGAATTTCAGTTGCTCTTCTGTCCCTGGCTTAGTCCCGCCCCAGGTGTCGGAGGAGGCTGATGGAGCCTTAATCACCCCAAAAGACGTTAGGGAGAGTACTCTGAACTGTTCACCTTTAAACTGAACATAAACGTTGCACATTTGCGTGTATCTGTCAACTGTTCTGGGCATCATGGTGTGCATTCGGGTCCTAGAACGAAGAAGATTCGTAAACTTTTTGATTTATGAGAAGTTGCATGGTCGCGGGGGGCTGGCGGCGGTAGGATTGGCTTGTGACGTCACGTAAGTGAGTTGCCGGGAAGAGTAATTCAGGGACGCCCTTCACAGTGAAGGGAAGGGTTACGAGAATTCGGTTCCAGACCTCGCCAGAGCCTTGAGGTGTCGGGCAGAGAAACCCAGGCCGTGGCTGCTTTTGTTGGATTCTTCATTAAAAGTCGCAAGAGGTGCGTTTGCTTTTAAGTTGGGGACTCGCTGTGTAGCAGGTGTTCAGAGCGTCTAACTTCTTAAGCTGCACGACTGAATTTCTGTATTTTCTGCCCCGTTTTAGTCTCTCTCCTGGGACGCGGCCCAGGGTTTTGAGGCTGTACCGGAGGGCAGGGCAGAGGGGTCAGTTTTGCTGAGTTTCCTCATCTGTGTCCGCACTTCACAGGCCTAGACCCTGGGGTTCGACGCCCTCTGCCCTGGGAGTTTCGGGACAAGCTTTGCTTCTGTAATTGCCGCGGATTTCTGGAAGTTTGTGTGTTTGGAGAATTTCCTTTTTCTTGTTTTTAAATTGCTGGGGGGAAGGGCAAAAACTCACCCACAGCTTCACTGTGGGAACACGCAGAAAACGAAATGCCTGAATGCCGCCCCCACTGGCGTGGGACGGACCGGCTGGGGAATGTGCTGGCGCTGCATCCCCTGCGGGTCCTGTGGGGCTGGCCGCTGCCCCAGCCCCGTGCAGTGTCCCCCGCACCCCACCCCGGGGCTGGGCCCTGCACCCCGCACCCCACCCCGGGGCTGACCGCCGCCCTTGCCCGTGCAGCACCGCCCCCCACCCCGGGGCCACGGGCCGCCCCTCGCCCTCCAGCTGCTTTGCTCCCTGACAGTCCCCGTGGGACCCAATTCCGCGACGTGGACACTTGCTTTCCAGGCCCCGGTGCTTTCACGTATTCAGCCCATGGGGTGTCTCTGATGTGGGTCTTGAGCTTTAAAAACTTAACATCAGAATCACATCTCATCTCATTCAATTCTTTGTAATATTTTGTCTTTAAAGTCTCCGGTTTATAAGACATTTGCAGAGAACTCGGCACGGAAAGGACCCCGCTCCGAGGTGGTGCGGTTGGCACCTCCGTGCAGGCAGGTACGCAGCGTCCTCACACCTGCGCCCTGGAGGGCACCGTAACAGCGTGGCTTGTGCCTTCCGCGCACGTGCGTGGGTGTTCGCGGGCTGTGCGGACAGCTGCAGCCCTAAACGCGTCTGGTTTGCGCCGGGCGGCCTGGCGGACACAGCCACAGGGTGTGACCAGGTCACTCGGGTGCTCGCGCGGGCACCGGCTCGGGGATTTCCGGTCTGATGGGCGATGGGGCCGCTTCTCCCGGGGAAGCCGGTGGCCCCGAGTCCGGGGCGGACGGGTCAGGCGGCGGGAGCGGGTCTCCCCGACTCAGGGCAGCGCGGCCCCGCCTCTTCCAGAACGGGGGTCCTCGCCGGCCGCCAGCGCGCGCCCCCAGCCCCCTCCCTGCGCACGGCCAGGGTGGACGGTCCCCCGCGGGCCTGGCACGCAGACAGGCGCGGGGGGCCGCAGAGCCGCTTCCCTGGGGGCTGCCACCGCCCGCGCCCCCACGTCCTAGCCCCGGCCCTGCGCTCTGGTCCCGGAAACCCCGCAGCAGCGCCGCGCGCCCGTCACACGGTGCTCGGGGCCGCGCAGCGGACGGCGCGGAAGGAAACCGGCCTCGGGTTTTAGGAAACGTCGCCGAGGCGGCGCCAGCCCGTGCGCCGTGGCCAACACGGGGTTCAGTCGGCGCTCCCTGCCGCTTGCTGGGGAGCGGGGCGCGGGCGTCCGCACGGAGGCTGCGGAGGGGACTGGCCTCTGCCCTGCCGCCCGTCGGTCCGTGCTCCACTCCCTTGGACCCGGGTGACGGGGCGGCCCCAGCGCCCACCTGCACACACGGTACAGGGCCCCCTCCCGGCCATGGCCACTGGCCACGCGGTCACGGCGTTAACGCTGCTCGGCGGCGCGCACCCCACCGGGCACGGCCGGGCCCCTCTGCTTAGCACCCGGACAGTCAGTGATGGGCTCCCCTCCTGTGTGCCCAGCGCTGTCACGCCCTGGGGACACAAGGCCGGGTCATGGCTCCTGCCCTAGGGGACCTGTGCTGTGGGAACCAGGAAGGAGATGTCTGTGAGACGGGGTCCCGGAGGGCGTGGTGATGAGGGGCATCGTAGACAGTGTGTGCAAGGTCACAGGGAAGGGGTCACCGGTGCCAGGCCGAGGGGTGGGTGGGGATGAGGTGGCGGGGTGGCCGGGCCGGCAGTTTCCTCCCCTGCAAAGAGGGTACACACGGATGCGCCGCTGTCCACCCAGGGAGCCCCCGGCAGCGGGCCTGCAGGCAGAGGGGACGCGTCAGCTCTGTGACCACCCACGGTCACGGGGCGTCTGCAGGCAGGTGGCCTTGAACTCAGACCTGTTTCTAAAGTGGCTGGCGCAGACGTCTGCTGTGCAGGTGAGGCCGTTCCTGGCTGGTGACCGTGAACCCCGTTCTGACAGCATTCTGCACCAGGACAGCCCGGCCCGGGTCACCAAGCTGGGAAGCTGTCACGCGTCATTCTGAGCCTCACTAAGTGCCGTTGCATTTGGAGCACGACCCGTGGGACACACGGTGGGAGAGCGGGTTGCCTGCCTCTCTCCCTGTTGGCTGCCCGGACATCTCGGTCCAGGGCACCTGAAAGGCCAAGTGACCTTCTGGGACTGTGCAGTTATGTCCCCACCGTCCCCCGGCTCAGTGTGGCCTCTTATCTCCTCTACGTCAGGGGCCCTGGGGCGTAACTCTCACGGGCCGGGCGGGGGGCTTCGCAGAGGGGTCTGCAGCCAGACCCCCCAGGAGGCCGCCCCGTGGTGCCTGCACACGGGGCCTTACGGACCATGCCGCACAGCACACAGCTCTCCTCTCAAACACGTGAGTTCTGATGAAACGGAGGCTTCCAGAAAGGTCCACCGCTGCAGGTGCAGCTTCGAGCTACAGCTGTGGACATGTGTCAGATGGGGGCTGCCAGAGCGCAGGCCCCCAGGCATCTCACCGCCACGAGGCGACGTGCGACCGACAGGCCCAGACCAACACGACAACCGACAGGGGAGCCGTGTTCGGGACGGGGGACCCCGTGGCGCAGCGTGCGGGGCAGCTCGCTGGGGGACAGGCTTTACCTGCACGAGTTCGGCAGCAGAGACAGAAACATTTCCGTCCCGATGTTTTTCTCTTCCGGAAGTGTCAGCCCGATGTGACTTCCTCCCGCGCGGCGGCCTGACTTCCTGTTTCCCCCGTGTCTCTGTTCTTTCCGTCCTTGCCTGTGGGAAAGTGACCCAGGACAGGGGCCCACCAGCACCCCCGTCCCCATAACCCCGAACCGTTTTGTGGCATCTAACAGACGCAGGCAGAGAGCGCAGCGAGCCGACACCTGGCTTTGGAGCCATGTACTGCTCAGCTGTTTCGTGGGGGCGCGGGGCCACCCAGTCCCCAGCCTCACTGCAGCCCCCCCAGAACCACGAGGAGCCGACGGGCCGGGGCCGGGGGTGCCGCGCCCGGTGACACTGTGAAGGGCGGCGTACAGTCCACGTGGACAGGAGGGCGCTGTGAACGCAGTTCCTACGCACCTGCCGCGGCCGCATTGATGCGCTTTATACAGGCCGATAACGAAGGCTCCTTGTTAATTGTGGAAAACATCGACAACATAAACTTGACCGTTTTGACCCCTGCTTCTGCCTCCCAGACCGAGGTGAGGGGAGCCTGGCGATGACACAGCTGTCACAGTCCCTCCCTGCGGTGGCCGAGCCCGGGAGGTTCCGTGCTGACGCGAGCAAGAGAGGGAAGGGGGAGGCAGGGGCTGGCGACCTCCTGGGCCCGGTGGGGGCGGCTCTGTCACCCCGTCCGCCCTGCCGCCCCGACCGACTCTCAGTGGCTTTGGGCCTGCTCGCCCCAGGCAGTGGGTCCCCGCCTCTCCCAGGGGCCCCACGCGTCAGCCCCCCACGGCCCCATGCGCGGCCTCGGGGGAGGGTCAGCCCCAGAGTCCCCACACAGCAGGGGACCCCCCAGAGTCCCCTGACGTGGCCTGCCTGTCCGGAGGGTGTCCCTTCCGTGTAGCACTGTGTCACCCAGGGTTTCTTCTCGGGGCGACGGAAGTGTCTGGAGTGAGGCGGCCGAGGCGGTCGCACAGCTATGAATGCCCCAGCAAGGGCGGGTGCTGCACATCCGCGCGTGTCCTCCCGGAGCCTCTGCAGTCACCGTCACTTCTGGCGCCTGTTCCTCCCCTGCGAGGGCCCGTCGCCGAGGGGCCACCTGCTCAGGTGCGTCCAGGTCTCCGAGGTGCAGAGAACACGTTTGCCCGCCGCCCCGCGGCCCTGCGCAGGAAGCGCCTGCCGTGCCCACGGGCAGCGGCGGAGGGCGGGCAGGGCGGGCGCGGGCTGGCAGCCCTGGCCTCTCGGTGGGGCCCCTGCCATGTCCTCTGAGAGGCGGGGGGACGGCACGTTTGCCAGCGTGAGAGCTGCTGGAGGGTCCACTCTAAGTACAGGTTTTGCTGCCAGCAGTTATTTTCGGCTGTTTGGATTACAGCTGTCCACTCTGGTAACCCCTGTGTCCTGTAAGTCCCGGCTGCATCGTGGCCTGGGGCTGTGGAGCCGGCGGCAGGGGGGACACGTGCACCGCCACATGGCCTGCAGTCCCCCAGATAGTGGCCTCAGTGCCCCAGGGACCGCAGCTGCCCCTGCCCTCAGGGGCCCTCCAGGGACACCGGCCACCACCGGTGAGCCCGATGGGAGAGGGGACCGTGAACCTGCCCGGGACGGAGCGAGGCGCGAGCTGGACGGCGTGGGAAGGGCTGGCCGGCTGTGACGTTGGCCCGCGCAGGGGAGCAGCCTGAAAGGAGGGGCACGTCGGCCGCTTGGACCGCGCTCTCAAAGCGCACGCGGAGGGCACGGCGACCCGCAGAGCCGGCAGGCACCTTCCCCTTCCTCCCAAATCCGGAAGGAGCCGTTTTCTTTTCTTTTTTTTTGCTTTTTGGTATGTGGGCAGCTCCCTGACTGGGAATCGAACCCAGGCCGCAGCGCCGACAGCACCAGCGCGGAAGCCCTAAGCCACTGCACCACCAGGGAGCTCCTTTTTTTTTTTTTTTTCTTCTTTATTTTAATGGAAACTCTGCTCAGATTTAATTCACTCGCTTAAAGTGTGCCGTTCAGTGGTTTTTGGGACGTTCACAAAATTGAGCAGCCACACTCTATCTTGGAGCATTTTCGTCACCCCAGAAAGCAAGCCGGCACCCCTCGGCCCAACGGGCCGGCTCCTCTGTCTGCCCCGCGGGGTGCCTGTCGGGCCGCGCTGTCAGCACAGTGTCCCCAAGTTCACCCACGCCTGCCCCGCTCCGTCCGTGGTTCCTCGGGGAGTTGCCATGTGACCCAGCGGCTCCTGGGCGGGGTTTTACGTCTTCCTTCCGCAGCTGATGCCACCAGGGCCGGGTCAGGTGGAGGAGCAGGCATCCTCGTCCTCGTCCTGTCCCCAACCTTCGGGGGGGTCCCATGTCTCACGTGTGGATGCGAGGTTCACTGTGGGTTTGTCGTGAAGGCTCCTTGTCAGCCCGAAGACCTAGTGTTTGTTTTTTACTTCAGGGCAAATGCATCTGGGGGGGCTGGTTAATTCCACCTTGTTTGGGGAATTAAAAGGACCAAAGAGCCACTTGACCACTGACGGAGTCACACGGAGCAAGTCCCTGAGAACAAAGCACTCTCGGCCATGTCGGCACTCACTGCACACACGTCCCCGGAATCCGAATTTCGGGCGGTGTCTGCGTGTGGCGTCCTTGTGGCTGTGAGCGGTCCGCCACACTCAGCCATCTGAGCTGCTGTCCTGACTCGGGGGGTTAAACTTCACACCACAGCTCTATTTAGAGAACTTGTTTTATTGCATTTTCCATTCCTTTTTGTTTAAAACTTGTGTAAAACATCATTAAGGCGGTTTGGATGCAGAAAGATCGTGACGGCTGTTTTTGCTAAGTCCGCGTCTCGGTGGTCTGGGGAACAGCGGTGTCTGCAAAGCAGGGGGGGTGCGCCCAGCGTCTGGGGGGCTCTCTATTCACAGCACAGAGATGGACACACGCAGACCCGCCTGACACAGGGGTCTGTGGGGTGGGGGGGTCCTCACCGGCCCCACCCTGCCCGACTGGGCGGCCGCTGCACCCTCAGGGCCACTGAGTTCCTGACTGGGAGCGGAAGGAAGGGAAGTGGGGTTGGTGGTTTTGGGGGTTTGGGTTGTTCCCTTTATTTCTTAGAATCACCATTGTGAAGACCGGCACACTTTTCTGCTCCAGCCCTTAAGTGCAGGGGACACCAGAGGCCGTGGAGGTGGCCCAGGGGTCTCAGGGGGCGTCGCAGCAGTTCAGGGTCAAAGGCGCCGTTGTGTTGTGGCCGCAGAGCACCTTGTGTGCCTGGCAGCTCCCCACTGCAGCCTCAGTGTCCCTCCTGACAAGGGGCGGAGGCACGGCGGGTGCGCATGCGGACTCCCCACGGCCGGTGCCAAGGTCCTGCACAGGAGGGAGGGGCTCCCTCGGCGCCCACTGAGAGCCAGGCTCGCGGCCCAGCACCCGGGGCCCAGGCTGCAGCAGCTCTGGGGGGTGGGGGAGTCCTCCCAGCGACTCCATGGGAACTCCATGTCCCCAATGTCCCCAACCAGCACCCAGGTGGCTGGGAGTGCCGCTCAGAGGGGGCAGCTGCGCCCGTGCACTCATGGGGGAAACGCAGCTGCTGTCGCCCCCGCGCAGGGCGCTGGGCGAACACTGTACCGTGCAGCGTCCTAAGCATTGTGGGGTGCTATCTGCTCTCCTGGCCCACCCTGTGGTCTCGGGAGGACCTCCAGCAACAACCACAAATATCTCCATCGTCACCACATGTCCCCGGGGGGCGGGAACCGTGGGGCGGTCACGGCCAGTCCCAGGGTTTGTAGGCTGAGGGTCAGCCTTCCCAGGAGAGGCCACCCCGGCGCCCGGGCATGGGGTGTGTGCCCTGAGTGACAGGAGCTGGCCCACATCTGCTTCTGACCACATCCAGGAGTCCCCGTCATGCCGAGTGGCACGTGATGGAGACAAGTAAGTTTAAAAATGAGATGGCCTTCTGGAAACTTCCAGGGCAGCCACAGGTCCCAGCCGCTAAGTGGTTCACAGTTCTGCTGCAGTTAACATCACACGGAGTTTGGGAGGGATGGGGGGGGACACAGAGTCTGCTTGGGTCAGTCTGGGGGGGCCCAGCAGTGCCAGGGTGGCAGGGTACAGGCGTGGTGCAGGGCTCTCCCAGCTCACAGGGCTGAACCCAGACATGACAGAGACACCACCCCCACCCGGGCTGCAGGCTGTACCCACCCGTGGACACACCCGTGGACGGCCGAGGGAATGGGGGGCGGGGGCGTTGCACAGGTGACCCCACCAGGCCCAGCGCGGCTGTGTCTGAGGCGGCTTCCCTGAGACACACCTGAGTGACTTCAGCTCCCAGGACGCCCGAGTAAAACTGTCCCCTGTGGCTGGAAATGCATGACTGCGGGCCTCCTCATCCCCCCCCCAAAGGCGCGTGGCCACGCCTCCTGGGCCTGGCCATGGGCTCACAGCCGGGATGCTTGGCAGGAAGTCCTCCCACGTGGGCTTGAGGTGGGAGCCACGGGTCCCCATTGGTTTGTGAGTCAGCCCCCCTTTGCGGCTCCTGCAAAAATGCAGGAAATTAGACGGTTGGCCTGTGTCTCCCTGGACGCGGCATGTTACCCATTAACTGTCTGCCCAGGTCGGCCCTTCCCGTACTCCTCCGGGAAGAGCCACAAACGGCACGAACCGGTGACGCCGTCTGCAGTGGCCGTGACCCCGGTGGGGGGAGGGTCGGGGGCTCGGGGAGACCGTGGCGGAGGTCCCCGCGCCTGAGATGGCATCCCCGCGCCGTGGGGCCAGGCCCGTGCCCCGCCAGCGCCCTCGCGAGGCTGGGCATAGAGGGTCGCGCTGTACGTGACTCCTTCCCACGGGGCCGGCCCTGCCAGCCCCAGGAGTCGCATTGTGCGTGGGCCAGCCCCGAGCAGAGGCGACCGGAGTCGGGCAGGAGCCCGTGGGACTGCGGGGCAGGCAGCACCCATCCGTGTGCCACAGGGAACAGCGGGTCTGGGGGAGACCCAGCTGTGGGCGCGCGGGGGGGGCGGGGCCTCGCGGCTGCGCTCAGAGCTCGGGGACCCGGGTGTACGAAGCCCCCTGCGCTGGGGAGCCGCGCGCTGCCGCGTGGGGGTTTGGTCAAAGTGTTTTTGAGAAGTTGCGGTTGTCAGAAATCACACAGGAACCCCGTGGGCTTGGCCCCATTTTCCCCAACGGTGACGTTTTACAGAACTGCCGCACAGTGTCCCACAGGACACGGCCGCCCATGCACCCCGATCCCCGGCACTGCGTGCGCCCTGATACCCCGGCGCTGCGTGCGCCCCGATACCCTGGCGCTGCGTGCGCCCCGATACCCCGCGCTGCGTGCGCCCCGATACCCCACGCTGCGTGCGCCCCGATACCCCACGCTGCGTGCGCCCCGATACCCCGCGCTGCGTGCGCCCCGATATCCCGCGCTGCGTGCGCCCCGATACCCCGCGCTGCGTGCGCCCCGATCCCCCGCGCTGCGTGCGCCCCGATCCCCCGCGCTGCGTGCGCCCCGATCCCCCGCGCTGCGTGCGCCCCGATACCCCGCGCTGCGTGCGCCCCGATACCCCGCGCTGCGTGCGCCCCGATACCCCGCGCTGCGTGCGCCCCGATCCCCCGCGCTGCCAGGGTCTTCACGGGGTAATGACGGCTCCGTGAGGTCATGAGCGGGGCCTGACCTGACAGGCTGTGTCCTGACAACAAGAGGCAGAGCCCATGGGACTGCTGTCCCCGTGAGGACTCCGCGAGAGGGGCGTCTGCGCCAGGACGAGGGGGTGGTGCAGCCCCCAACAGCGGCATCCTCCTCACCCCAATTCTCCCACAACCAGACCCCCCACCCGGACGCCCCTCCCACCCGGACGCCCCTCCCACCCGGACGACACCCTCCAGACCGGGAGGCGCAGCCCGTGCTCTGAGGCGGAGCCTAACCCAGCGCCTCGAGTGTCACCCTGAGGCTGAGACCCACGTCCCCGGGGACTGGGCCCCGAGGCACCCCCGAGACACGCGCCGCTGGGGGCGCCCTGGGGGTCGTTGCGGGCGGGGCGGGGTTTGGGGAACGCAGTGCGGGCAGGTCCCCAGGCGTCAGGACCAGGCTGGACGCCTCTGTGGGCTGCGGCCGGCGCGCCGGGGTGGACGCTCCCGTGTCCTCCGGAGCAGAGTCCTGCCCTGACTTGCTTCCGGCCCAGGGCGGCGTTCCTGCCGGCTGCGTGCGGCGTTCCGGGGACGGGCAGGGACAAGCCCTGGCGCCCGGGTGCTGTGCCTCAGACTGAACAGCAGCGCCCCCTGCGCCCCTGCGGAGGTTCTGGAACCTTCTGCGTTGAAGCCAGCAGCCATTGCTCGCAGGCGTCCTGTGAGCTGGCCCCCGCGGCTCCTCCGTGACGCTGACGCCAGGTTTGGCGGATTCGCACGCTCGTGTTCCCGACGCCTGGCCGCCCGGCCCGTGCTGGGAGGGAGGACCCAGCCTGCAGCAGCCGTGGACGTGGAGTGGACGTGGCTGCCACGCCCAGGAGGGCAGGCGCGGCCGTGCTTCCGCCGCGTCCTGGTGCGGCTCTGCAGGAAAAGCTGCGGCCCCAGGTCCTGCAGGTGCAGCTCTGAGCAACGCGTGTGGGGGCGGCCCCCACGCCCAGCCCGCGCCACCCCCTCGCGCGGGCGCCCCACTCTTCCTCCTGCGTGAAGCCGGGCTCTGGGGCATCGTTTCGGCTGCATTTCTGCTCCGTGGGCCGTGCACGCGTGCCCATTGTGATCGCAGTCACTGCCGTGGGCAGCTCTTTCCGTGTCCCTTCGCAGGTCAGGACGGAGGCGCAAGGCACAGGCGCGTTCTCAGGCTTGGGCAGCCGCGAACACCCCAGAGCAGGCAGCTCCCTGAGCCCATGCACGTCCCTGATCTGCAGCAGCTCCGCTGGGAAAAGCACGCCAGGCACAGCGCACGGGCGCACACTCGCCCATGCGCACACACGTGCTCTCACCCCACGCACGCTCCCACCTGCACACGTGCTCACACGTGTGCACAGGCCACACCACAGGATCAGAAAAACCCCAGCTGCTGGGCCCCAGGGCTTGGCTGCGGGCTGTGTGCACAGCGGGAAGCAGAGCTGGTCCGTTCCGGAAACGGCAGGAAAGTGCTCCGCACAGCGCGGGGCGGGGGGCTGCCGGCGTCCCCCTCACCTGCGCGGCCGTGACTGGGGGCACATGTCCTCACACGCTCCGTGTTCGGTCCCCGTCCCTGTCAGCCCAGCAAGACGTCGCGTCAGCGCCTGGCAGGCGGGGTGGCCGTGCAGGTGGCTCCGGTGTGTTCCCGTGCGTTGGCAGAGCCTGTCACCCGTCCCAACGTTGCTGCCTGCCTGCTGCAGGGGGAGGAAGGCAGGGAGCCGAGGTGCTGGTCTGCAGGCAGGTTTGCAGTCACACCCCGAAAGTGCCACCATGCCAGTGGATGTGACACCGCTGTGACGAGGGGCCCCGGGAGGCATGGTGCGGGGTGGGCGTGCTCTAAGGCTGCTGAGCAGCACGAGACAGACGGGCAGCCTGTGTCCTGCGTGTCCTTTGGGCCACCAAGCTGTCCTGTGCTCTTCCCGCAGTCCCTCCTGCCACTGGGACCTGGGTCCTGGCTGCCTCGCAGGGGTCACAGAGGCCCTGGGGGTCAGCGCACTGTGGGGCAAGACTGGGGGGGGCAGAGTATGTGGTGCCTTCCGGGTCCCCACGCAGTTTCCCTCTCTTGGGGACCCCTCCCTGCCCCCTGAGATCTGGAGGACTGCGTGTCACTTAGAAGGAAAACAGGCCTCAGCTCCGCGTCACTTTGCGCCGAGTGCCTCTCGGCTTCCTGGAGCCGCCTGGGCTGCCGGGACGCCCGGGTCACAGCCTTTCCCACGCGCCCCGCGGGCGGCCCTGCTGCCTGGAGCAAGTCCCCGTCACACGGCTGCTCCCGATGCTTGAGAACCCCAGATCCCCAGCCGTCCCTGTGTCCCCCCCACTGTCCCCGTGCCCCCCCGCCCATCCCCATATCCCCCAACTGTCCCCATGTACCCCCACCCGGCGGTCCCTGTGTCATCCCGTCACACACTCGTGGAAATTGCCAGCAACCTCACTCTGGACTGTGGGCTCCACGAGGCCAGGGTCCTGTCTGTCCCATCACAGCTGGGGGACAGAGCGGGCAGGTGTGGCAAGTGACCGGCCCCCAGCCTCCAGGGCAAACCCAAGGATCCTCAGCCTGGGGTGTCCTCACAGGCCCCCCAAGAGAAAGCCAAGAGCCACGTGTCGTGTGCCAGTCTGGCCGACTGGGGCCGCCTGTGCCGGCCACAGGAGCAGCAGGCCAACAGTCCACACTTGGGGCCCCCACGCGGTCCTGCCGGCCGGGACACTGGTTACCCCGACGACCGGCATCAAGGCCCTGTCACTGACTGAGGCGCACCGTGTACACCGGGGTCACTCTGGCCGGTCCATGGGTTCTGCCAGACGTGTGATGACCTGTGTCCACCATGACGGGTGTCACACAGAGTGCTGTCACTGCAACCTGTGTCCATCAGTCCCCGCAGCCACTCTTGACCACCAACCCTGTTACTGTCCCCACAGCTCTGCCTTTCCTGAATGTCCTGCACCGGCTGCAGCTTCTCTCTGTGACGCGCACGTCTTAGCTCATTTCTCTTCACCAGTGAGTGACAGCCCAGTGTCCAGATGGAGCAGCTTGTCCATCGCCAGCTGAAGGACGTCTGGGTTGCTCCATGCTTTGGCGAGCATGCGTAAGGCTGCTGTCCACACCCGTGTGCAGGATGTGCGTGGATGTGCGCTTCCAGCAGCTTGGGTCAATGCCGAGGCGCACGGTCGCCGGGTCGTGTGGTGACAGTGTTCAGTTCTGTCCTTCGTGGCTACACCGTCTGCCCCCACGGTGACCAGGTGCCTCTGCGGCTCCGCACCCTCCCAGCGTGTGGTGTCGTGTCCGGCCAGGCGTGCGGTGCTGTCACGCTGGGACACGTGACCTGGAGCCTCCCTGCCCGCGTGCGGTGGCCGCCTGCCGTCCTCTATGCTGAGGCGTCTCCGCAGACCATCTGCAGAGTTGTGAATCGGGCTGTTTGTTTTCTGTTTGTCGGGTTTTCCGAGTTCTTTGTGTCGTTTGGGTGACGGTCCTCTATCGGATGTGTGACCTTTTCCCGTCCTCCCTCTTAACCACGCGGGATGCAGAGCAGCAGCTCAGAACCTGGAGAAAGTGTCCCTTACTTCCCTTCATAGATCTTGCTTTTGGTGTCGTGCCTCATCGCTCGTCGCTAACCAGGGTCCCCGAAGTTTTCTTCGGTGGCTTCGTTTGTTGAAGACTGTCCCGGCTCTCCCTGAGGCCTGACGAGTGCTGCTGGCCCGGCGTGACCGTGACCCTGCCGGGGTCCTCACGCAGTGTGGGGCCGCCCTGCCCCGCGGGCTTCTGCACTGGGCTCAGCTCCGCTGTCGGGGCCTCTGGCTCAAACTGTCCGGGCTCAGTGGGTACGAGGCCGCGGCCGCCGGGGTGGGCCGGTCCCCGCCGCACTCGCCTGACAGTCTCTGCTGAGGAACTTACTGGAGAACATTGTTTCGTTCTTAAACAACAAGCAGCATGAGCAGCTGCGTGTTTTCTCAGGTGCAGACTAATTACCTGCCTGGTGGGAGAGGCCACGGCGCAGCCCGATGGTTGTAATGAGCCGCTGAGCAGGCACGTGCACAAGCATTTAGATCTGGGGGTGGGGGGTGGGATGTGCGGTCAGTTTGCTCATTAAAAGCAACGTTGTTGCAAACGTTCACCAGGTGCAGGTGGGATATTTTCTCATTAAAAACAGACTGACGGTGTAGGCGGGGGAAAGCCACTGTGTGTGATGGTGACATGTGCCTCGAGGAAAATCACAAATCAGAGTCGTGGACAAAAGGTGGGGACCGTCCACAACGCGCTGTGGAGGGCGTCAGAGCTTTGAAGAAGAAAATGCGCAGCGTCCTGCCTCCGCCAGCTCCGGTGCTGGCTGTAACGTTCTGGCTCATAGGTGACACGAGCAGCAGCGAGTATCTCTGTGCTGGAAAGCAGGGACGGCATGGGCACGCGGGGAAGGCCCGTCCCCTGGGCCTGCAGGGACGGTGTGGGCACGCAGGGAAGGCCCGTCCCCTGGGCCTGCAGGGACGGCATCAGCTCTGCAGGGACGGCGTGGGCACGCAGGGAAGGCCTGTCCCCTGGACCTGCAGGGACGGCATCAGCTCTGCAGGGAAGGCCCGTCCCCTGGGCCTGCAGGGACGGCGTGGGCACACAGGGAAGGCCCGTCCCCTGGGCCTGCAGGGACGGCGTGGGCACACAGGGAAGGCCCGTCCCCTGGGCCTGCAGGGACGGCGTGGGCACGCAGGGAAGGCCCGTCCCCTGGACCTGCAGGGACGGCATCAGCTCTGCAGGGAAGGCCTGTCCCCTGGGCCTGCAGGGACGGCGTGGGCACGCAGGGAAGGCCCATCCCCTGGACCTGCTTTCTGATGCGTGACCGGGAGCGCGGGCCGTGGGTCGAGGCCCTAGTGACGGTGGTACCCCCACACCGCGTGCACACAGCTCCCCGGCCTTCCCGCCAACTTCCCGCCCTGCACAAGGACGGCGTGAGAAAGATTCCGTGTTAGGTGCCAGCCAGACGAGAGCCGGGGGGGCCGTACTGTAGCTTCGCTCTTGTTAGCGTTTGCAGTTTGCTTGGTGGCGTCACACAGGTCCCGTGAGCCCTGTTCATCCACTTGTATTCTCTGTTTGTCTGTCTTTTTGGGGTCCTCAGATGCAATCTGCATTATCCCCGATTCAGGCTTCTGCTTGTTCAAATCGGCCTCGGACCCCACCGAGCGGACTTGTCATTTGTAGTTTGTGGCCCCGGAAGGTTTCTGGGTTCCCTCTCAGGTTTTCTGTCTCTCACTGATACTTCCATTCACTTCCCTCGTCGTTTTCTTGTCCTGTGGTTTTGGGGTTTTTCTCTGTGAATGGCCCATAGTCTCCTGTTTCTTTGAATGTCCTGTGGTTCGTTTTGTTGAACCCTAGACATTTGGACCCAATACCGGAACTCCGGAAATCAGGTTTCCCCCTTCCCCTGGGGTTTGTTGTGTTTGTTGTCGGAGGCTCGCCCTGTGCTGAGAGCCAGGCTGAGGTGCAGACTGGGTTCTTAGGGCTCCTCTGAGCTCCTCCCTGGGCATGCGTGGTCACCTCCCACTGCTCCCCCACATGCAGTTGTTTGTTGATGCCCCAGTCTTTCATGTCTCGCTCCCAACAGGGAAAAGGTGACAAATGAGGGGGTAAGGCCACTTGCCCTGGAACTTTCGTGGAGGTTCTTGAACTAGAGGGAGGGGCTTCTGCAGTGGGGGCGGAGGAACAGTGCGGCCCGCCTCTTTGTTGGCACCGGCGTGACCAGAAGGGGGCAGGCAGCGAGCAGAGCCCAGACTCCCAGGACTCGGAGGACCGACTGGTTTCTGTGCTCCCGCAGCCGCTGCAGGGGTGGGGACGGGGGTGGGGACAGGGG
>PVJL010017515.1:0-18026 GCA_004026885.1 Lyroderma lyra
CAGAGAACCCAGAAGTATCCAAATTGGCATGTCATAGAGACCTCCAGAAACCTGCCAACTTTACAAACACAACTACCCACAGCATTCCCAAATCAGCCTCGCAGAGAGACCCTAGAAAGACACCCAACCGGATCAGCACTGAGATCTCAGGCTGATGCCCAACTTGACCAGAACACAGTGTCCTCCCAGACCCTTAATCGGATCAGCACAGGGACCCCAGGCTTGAGAAATAGTATGACCAGCACAGAGACCCCAAAAGTCCCCAACTGGACTAGCAAAAAGACACCTGACTAAACTGAAACCTGTACAGCACCCTGACCCCCATTAGAAATGCAATCTTGCCACAACCAAGTCTCCCAGGCAGATAACTTTTATCCGGCCAGTGATCCAAGCCGACTTCAATTATAACTAGGACAGAAATCAAAGGCTATCTCCAAACCTCACTGCTCACGGAGAACTTCAGAATGACCCTAAGCTTCACAGAATACCTGCACAAATTTCCCAGGTAGACAGTAAATCTGACCAGCACAGAGACACTGAGATTGTCTCCACCTGACTAAAAGAAAGACCCCTGGCCAATTCCATCTGACTGCGAATACATAATCCTAGCCTTTCTGTAACGTGGCCGACACAGAAATCAAGGCACAAACTCAGCATGATGATCACAGAGATTCCAGCAGACCTGGAACCTGAAAATCAAAGACCACTATTGACTAACAACTCGACCAACAATGTACACTACCACTTCCCTTACAATACCAGGACAGATACAACGAGACCTCCAACACAACCAGCACGGAGACTCCAAACTGATACCCAACTTATGCAGCAGAAACCACAGGGAGATCTCCAACCTGAGCAGCACAGGATCAACTGACATACCCTCAACATGTCAAGGCACATAAATCCCAGATGACCCCTAATCTTACCACTGCAGAGAAACATGGCACACCCCAAACCTCACCAGCACAGAGACCGCCAGCAGACCCCAATTTGACCAGTTCAGACTCTCCAGAAAAACACCAATTCTCAACAGTAATGACATCCCTGGCAGACCTTTAACCTGACAAAAACTGAAACCCCGAGTAGACTTCTAACCTGACCAGCAAAAAATCACAAGAAGAACTCCAACCTGAGCAGAGAGTACCCAGATGTTATTCAAGCTGAGCACGAGGAAGATCAAACCAGACCTATAACCTGATCAGTACAGTCTGCACAAGCAGGCCCTTATCATTACAGAGCACACAGGCACCCAGAAGACCCATGACATGATGAGAATATATACACCTGGCAGGCCCAGAAGCAGAACAGAACAAAGACTCAAGGCGAACTCTCAAAATGACCGGGCATGTAAATTCCAGAATGACCGCTAACCTGACCAGCTCAGAGACCCAAGGCAGACCCACAACATGACAAGCAGACACTCCAAGCAGCCCTAAAAAATGACCAATGCAGACTCCAGGCAATCTCCAACTTCACCAGCACAGAGATCTATGGTAAACCTTCAAGCTGACTGAGTATAAAAACCCTAAGCAGACAGCTGAACTGACCAGCACAGAAAACCCATGAAGACCTCAGCATTGATCAGCAGACACCCTAGGCAGATCTTCAAACTCACGACATCACAGACATCAGGAATATCCCCAACATGACAAGCACAAAGTCCACCAGAAGACCCCAAACTTACCCAGAACGGAGAACCCCAGCAGGACCTCAAACCAATCAGCACAAAAGTTCTCAGAAGTCCTCAAACTGACCAGTAAAGAGACCGTGAACAGAACCCACACATGTTCAGCACAGAGACCCCTGACTGATCCCAACCTTACCAGAGCAGAGGCTCATGACAACTTCAAAGTTGTCCAACACAACAACCCCAGGAAAAAATTCAATAAGACTAGTACAGATACACATGCAGATCTGGAATCTGACCACGATATTGATCCCCAGAAGGCACACAACTAGACAAGTACCCAATAGTACATTAACCTGAGCAATCAAGAGAACTCAGTAACCCTCCAAACAGATTAGAACAGATACCCAAAGAATACCCTGAACTTGACCAGGCACAAAGATCAACAGAACATCCCCATTTTAATTAGCATATAGAACCCAGACAGAACCTTCAAATGACTACCATAGTGACTCTAAAAAGACCTCCAGCCTGAATATCACATGGAGTCTGAGCGGACACCACAACTGTCTATCACAGAGAGCCCCAGCAAACACCAATCTGATCAGAAGAGAGGGCATTAAGCAGTCCTCGAATGTGAACAGAGCAGATAATCTAGGAACACCTGAGACCAGCAGAGAGATACCAGCAGACCTCGATCCTGACCAAGACAGACTCCAGGAAGATACCCAATGTGACTGTAAACAAAGACACCCCAGCAGAATCCCAACCTACCAAGTACAAACACCTCATATTGACCCCAACTGATCAGAGCAGGAACCACTAACTGACCTTAAACTTCACCAAAAAAAAAAGCTCAGGCAGAAATTCAACATGAGAAGTACAAAGAACCTTGATGACCTGGAACATGACCAGGAAAGAGACTCCCAGCAAACACCCAACCTGACAAGCAACATATGCAGCAGTCCACTAACCTGACCAGAAATTTGACCATAGCAAATCTCCAAATAGACTAGAAAAAATACCCAACGCAGTCCCCCAAATTTGAACAAGCACAAAGATATTCAGCACATCCACATCCTAACAGGCCCAGAGAATTTTGGGAGGACTCCCAAATGACCAGCACAGAGACTCCTGGCCGTCACACAACCTGTCCATCCAGAGAAATTCAGCAGACCTCAAACCTGACAATCACAGGAAACTGCAGCAGAACCTTAATGGGATGAGAAGAGAACCCATTATTCAGACCTGCATTGTGAACAGAACAGTAACCCCAGGCACACAGAAAGCCAGCAGAAAGACACCAGCAAGCCCCAAACATGACCAGGGCAGACCTCAGGCAGATTCCAAATGTGAATGAAAACGGAGACATCCAGAAAACCCCTAACTTAACCAGCACAGAGTCCCCAGTTAGACCACGAATTTAACCATTAGAGAAAACCCATGCAAACCTCCAAACTGATCAGCAGAGAGATCCCCAGAAGACCTCTAAAATGAATAGCTCAGAAATTTCCATAATACCCCAGAACTCACCAGCAAAGAGATTCCCAGGAGATTTAAACCATGACCAGCACAGAGACCATAAGCCAACTTCCAAGCTGAAAAGGACACTCAACATGACAAAGAAAGAGACCCCAGCAGACCTGGAACCTGACAGCCAAAGACACCCCCAGAAGACTCCATACCTGATAGGCACATTACCCCTGACCAGCAGAGAGACCACATGCAGATTTTAAAATTGACCAGAACAGAGAATCAGGAAATCTCCAATCTTACCCACACAGAGAGCCCAGATAAATCCTCAACTTTACTGTGTACAGAGACCCTGAGAATACCCACATACTGACCAGCAGAGAAACCGCAGGTGAACCTGAAAACTGTCTAGCACAGAGACCTAAGGAAAACCTCCATTCTAACCACCCCAGACACCCTAGGAAGACACCCAACCTGACCAGAACAAAGACCCCTACAAGGCCCCAAACTTAACCAAAACAGAGAGATTCTGCAGTATGTCCAATTAATCAGCACAGAAACAACCAGAAAAGGTCAACGTGGCCAGAATGTAGACTTCGAGGAAAACCACAACCTGTTTAGCACAGACACCCCTTACTGATCCCAACGAGACCAGAATAAAACCTCAAACTTGACCAACACAAAGTCTATAGGGAGAAACTCAACATGACAAGCAAGCACTGGAAAGCCTTCAGACCTGAAAGCTGACCAGGGAAGAAACCCTCAACAGACACCCAACCTGACAAGCAAATTACCTAGCAGGACATTAACCTCACCAGCAGAATTCCCTCAGCATATCTCCCAACAGACCAGCACAGATACCCCAAGAACACCTTTAACTTGACCTGGCATAAAGATCTCCAACACATCCTCATTCTAAATAGCACAGAGAAAAAATCCTGAGAGAATGGCAGAATGACCAGCATAGAGATTCCTGGCAGACCCCCAACCTGAATATCTCAGAGAGTCCCAGTGAACCCAAACTTGCCCATCCCAGAGAGTCCCAGCAGACATCCAAGCTAACAAGAATAGAGTCCCCAATGCTGTCCTTCAACATGAACAGAACAGAAAACCCAGGCACTCACAAGATCACCAGAAAGATACAAGCAAACCCCAAAATTGAGCAGGACAAACACCAAATGTGACTGGAAACAGACCCTCAGAAGACCACTAACCTGATCAGCAAAAACACCAGCCATACAGCTACCTGACTAGAAGAGTACACAGAACGCGAAGAAACTGAGCAGCAGGAAGATCAAACCACACCTCCAAAATGACCCACACAGAAACCCCAGGTAGACCATTTTTATTAGTCAGCACACAGACACGCTGAAGGCCGCGGACATGACCAGCACAAAAACCCCTGGCAGGCCAATAACCAAACAGCAAAGGGACTCAAGGCAGACTCTCAATATGACTAGGCACAGAAAACTCAGGCAGATACCCAACCTGACCAGCACAGAGACCCAAGGCAGACCCCCAACATGACAAGCACAGGGCTCAAGGCAAACCTCAAAATTGACCAACACAGAAACCGCAGGCAATCTCCAACCTCACCAGCACAGAGACCCCAGGTAAAATCCAAAATTTACTGCGTACAAAAACCCTACACAGAATCCCAAACTGATCAGAACAGAAACCCCAAACATACCTGAAAATTGCCTAGCATGGAGACCCCAGGCTTATCTCTAAGAACAGGACCACAGATACTCTAGAAAGATCCCAAACAGATCAGCATAAAAACCCACAGAAGTCCTCATACCTGACCAGAACAGAGAACCCCACCTTGATGCCAATCTAATCAGCACAGAAAACCACAGAAGACTTCAACCTGACCAGAACAGACTCTAAGCAGAACCCCAAACTGTCCGGCGCAGAGACACCCGAATGATTCCAACCTGACCAAAGAGGGACACCTCACTGACCTTAACTTGGACCAACATGAATACTGCAGGAATAAGCTAAACATGAAAAACACAGGGAACCCTGCAGACCTGAAACCAGACCAGGAATGAGAACATAAACAGACACCCAACATGACAAGAGGAGTACCCAGCAGACCATTAACCTGACAAGCAAAGAATCACCAGCAAATCTCAAACCACAGCACAAGAACCCCAAGCAGGTCTCCAATCTGACCAGGCATAAAGGTATTCAGCACATCCCCATTCTAATCAGCACAGAGAACCCTGACAGAACCCATAAATTACCATCACATAGACTTCTTTCAGACCTCCAACCTGACCATCAATGAGAGCCCCTGAAGACAGCAAAGCTGAAAATGAGAGAGATCTAGTAGACCACCAAACTGACCAGAACAAATCCCTCAATGCATACTTCCAAGGTGACCAAAACAGGTACCCCAGGCACAACCAAGACCAGCAAAGAAACCCAAGCAGACCCCAAACCTGACCAGGACAGACCCCAGGTAGATTCCAAGAGTGACTGGGAACATAGGCCCCCAGTAGAACCACAACCTGCTCATATAGACACACCCAAGTGACCCCAATCTGACCAGAACTGAGACCTTCCACTAACCTCAAACTTGACCAATACAGAAACCTCAGGCAGAAGTGAAACTTGACAAGCTCAGGTACTCCTTCAGATCTAAAACCTGACCATAAAAAAGACCCCCAATAGACACCCAAACTCATGAGTATAGTACCCAACAGTCAATTAACCTGAAAAGCAGAGAGACCTCAGCAAATCTCCAAACAGAACACACAGATACCCCAAGCAGACCACATATCTTACCAGGCAAAGGATCTTCAGCACATCACCATCCTAACCAGCACAAGCAACACTGACAAAACTCACAAATGGCCAGCATAGAGACTCTTTGCATATCCTAGACCTGACCATCACAGAGAGCCCTAGCTTACTCCCAACCTGACCATAACAGAGACCACATGCATATATTCAAAGTGACCAGAACAGAGAACCCAGGCACATCCAAGGCCATCTCAGAGATCCTAGGAGATCCCAAACTTGACCAGGATGAGCCCAAGGCAGATTCCAAATGTGACTGGGAAACAAGACCCCCAGCAGACCCCTAACTTGACCAGTAAAGAGTCCCCAGGCAGACAACTAATCTGACAAGCACCTGATGCAGACTTCCAAGCCAACCAGCATAGACATTCTCAGAAGACCTCCAAGCTGAATAACAGAGACCTCCAGAAGACCCAAAAACTCACCAGCACAGAGATGTCCAGCAATTTCAAATCTTGACCAGCACAGAGGCTCCAGCTAACCTGCAATCTGACCAGGAGAGAGACCCCAGGCCAACACTCAACATGTGAAACACAGAGACACCAGAAGACTGGAAAGTGATGAGCAAAGAGACCCCCAGCAGACCCCAAACCTGATCGGTACAGGACCCCATTAGTTATCCCAAAAAACAACAGAGAGATCAAACAGACCCCAATCTGACAAGCACAGTGTTTCCAGGCATACCTTCAATATCACCAGCATAGAGACCCATGGCAAACACAAATTGTGACCACCACATTGACACCAGCAGATTTCTAAACACACCGGCACTGAGACCCCAGGCAGACCTCCAACGTGACTGGGCACAGAGACCCCATTCAAACCTTCAACCTGATAAGTACAGAGACCCTTGAAAGACCCCAACTGACATGTCATTGAAACCCTAGGAAAACCACCAACCTTACCAACACGATTACTCCCAGCAAACACCAAACCAGGCTAGCACAGAGACTCTAGGCAGACACCCAAACTGACCAGCACAGAGACCTCAGGCAGACCTCAAACATGACCAGGCACAGAGTCATCAGGCTGACCCCATTTTGCCCAGCACACAGATTCCGGACAGGATCCCGATCTGACCAACAAAGAGACCCCAGGCAGAA
Source organism: Lyroderma lyra (assembly GCA_004026885.1). Taxonomy (NCBI): domain Eukaryota; kingdom Metazoa; phylum Chordata; class Mammalia; order Chiroptera; family Megadermatidae; genus Lyroderma; species Lyroderma lyra. The sequence continues at coordinate 7,015 of PVJL010017515.1, forward strand.
ACAACAGAGCAACCCAAGCGTAGCAACCCAAGAAGAACTCCAACTGGACCAACAAAGAAGTACCTGACAGTTCTCCAATGTGAACAGCACACAGACTTCCAGCAGACTTGCTACTTGACTAAAACAGAATCCCCAGGCAGATATCACTGTGACCAGCACAGAGACCCAAGCAAATCCAAAAATAACCAGGACAGAGATTCAAAACCACCTCCAAACCTCGCAGCACACAGATTTTCAGAAAACTCCTAACCTGACCAGCACGAAGTCCCCAGGCAGACCCACATCTGACCAGCACAGAGGCCTTGAGATGACCTTCAACATGACTAGCACATAGATCCCAGGCCAATTTCTACCTATGGAGGAACATAGACACCCTAGCCTACCTGTGGCCTGACCAGCACAAAGATCAAGGCAGACTCTTAACGTGATGATCACTGAGATTCCAGTAGACCTGGAACATGAAAAGTAAAGTGACACCTGCTGACCCCCAACCTGACCAGTAGAGTATTATACCATTTTTCCAACAACACCAGCAGAGATCCAACCAGACTGCCAACCTGACCAACATAAAAACCTCAGACAGTCAGTTAACATGACCAGCACAGACACTAAAACAGACATGATCCTGACCAGCAAAGTTGCTCCCAGCAGATCAGCAACAGAACAGCAAATAATCCAAGCTGTCTTTCAACCTGACAGGCAGAGTGATTCAACCAGACCTCCACCTTGACCAGTGCAGTTACCCCTGGCAGGTAACCATAGTGATGTTAAGTAATGAAGTATGTGAGCACATTTACTAGGGTGATTTCAAAAAAAATCTATTATGTGCTCTCATAAAGGCTGATTCAGTTTGATAAAATGTAATTCCAGCTTGACATTAATAACTGCCATTAACAGGCACTATCAGTTCTGTTTTCTTTCTCATGATATCACAGCGCCTGCACTTTTCCACATGACTTTCACCCTACTGCATAACATTCAACATCAACAGGCAAAGAAATCTTTTCAGGAAGTGATCTACACAGGAAGATTCAGGAGCTTGCTCCATGTTCTCTGGGGAAAGCACATCAGACCACAGGGCTATGCATGACCACCATTGACAGAAAGTTAAGTTATCATCAGGAGGTCATGGAAATGGATTAGTACAACTCAAGTGGCTAGCAGCACTAAGCCTTGCAAATGCACACACCCTGGAAGGTTGGGGGATTTTTCTGCAGTCCTACTCATGTCTGGCCTTAAAGGACGGCAGCATCTTTTTGAATATTTACTTATCCCAGATACAAAATATTTTTATTTTAAAAAGATAAGAGTGGAATATGAAAATTTCTATGTCACAGAAGAGCTCAAACATATGGCATATTTTTTAAGTATCCCTTACTCCAACAGTAATTCCAGAGGTTTTTAACAGTGGATTAGAAATTGACTCAATGGCATGTTAAACTGACTATGCTGTAATTTATTAATACCAGGATTTCTGTCCTCTGTTAAGAAAAAACTTTATTGTGGAACTTTTTAAGCAGGTGATTTTTAAAATAGTATTTGTGTAGGGGCATATTTGGCCCTTCCTTAATTCTCAATATCCTCTCTGGAAAAGCAATTTTCAAATCAGAGTTCTTAACTCAATGAAAGAATCAGTAAAAATTGTCTTGGTGATAGAAAAAGAACTGCCTCTGAGTGATGAATACATAATGCAACATGTGGAGGATGTAATATATAATTGTGCACCTTAAACCTATGTAATCAATGTGATCCCAATAAATTAACCCATAAAAAATACCTAAAAAAATTGTCATTGTGCTAATATTTGCTTTCATTTCAGGTTTTGAACTTAAATGTTAATTCATCAAATTTAACAAGTAAGTTATTTTAAAACCCTTGATTATTTTCTGCAGTGTAGTGTTAAGGAACGATTAGCCATATGAGGTTTTGTAGTAAGGGATTAATAAAGGAATCAAGCACTTGGCTCTCAATAAGGCACATCTGCTCAGATTTCTAGTGGGAATGTTTCATAGCAAAAGCAAAATATTTTTGGGGAGTTTAACATCAAATTTCTAGAAAAGAGATAAAACACTGACACTATTGCAAAGCCCCAAAGGAAATCATATTAGAGTGTAAAGATTTTTATTAAAAATATGAAATAGTACACATTTGTACTGAAAAATAAAAGATTTTTTCCCCTTACAAAGGAAATCCTACTGCTATATTTGGGGTTCAATCAGCAAAACATTTATGAATACTTCACAGATGTGTGAAAATCATCACTGTGAAATAAGTGCAGATTTCACAAAGTCAAACTTAAACAGTCAAGCTGCTATCACCATTCTTTTCTAACCAGTAAAATCCAGTCTCATTCTCATACCAACAAATGCCTCTATGAATTTGTAATAACAACCAAGCTCTTAAAAAGGCCAAAACTGGATGGAGAGAAAGGAAAGAATATGAGGAGAAAGTTTCCTAATTGGACACTGAAATCTGTGGATGACAGTACATAGGATATTATTATTGTGACTGAGATGAATTTAATAAATCCCATCATACCGACTGGGGAAATTCAGGTCTCTGATGATGGAAGACTTTTCAGACAAGACATTTTAAGTGTACACATATATGTACATGAATAATTTATAGCAATTACTTTGAAAACAAACCAAAATAGAGAATACAAGTACATTTTTTCACTTTATGATTTAGACATCTTTATAATTTATAAAGGTTCCAAAATAAAATAATTAAATTTAATGTAAAACACTTAACAGACAGCTTAAGCCACTGCATATAAATCTTTTCAAAATCTTATATACAGCCTTAGTATTTACAAAGGATACCAACCAGCAGAAAGAGAAATATTATTGTATATTTAACTGTCTTTGGAAAGTGTCAATAAAGCACAAAGTGATTTGCATCTTGTAAAATAAAAATAGAGATAAAATTTTAATCTTTAAACATAAGTTTCTACCTTCCTTAAAACAAAATAAAACAAGACAAAATCCTGGAAAGTACTATGCCACTCTTAATTTGATGTAATCCCAGATATAAAATATGTGTTTCAATAAGATTTCTTTAAGGGTCCCTGGACTTATAAGTTCTTAACTCTAAAATAATTTCTGAGCCACAAAATGAAGCTTACTATTGTAGTTTTTTACCCTTCATCAAGAGGTTGCAGTTTCAAAATAGTTCTCAGCTTACAAATGCAATCTAATATACAGAAAGACAAATTCAAACTTCACAGTAAAAAGGTACATTTCCTTTTGGTGTTATCTTTGAGGAATAGTTTAGGTTTGTGTGTGAACTCTGATGTAACCAAGAAGGTGTTCCTTAGTCATGGTGAGTGATACTATTTTATCTAATAATCAGCACAGTTCACACCCTGGTCGTCAACTCTGGTCCTGCAGCTACAGGGAGGGAAACTTAAAATCAGGATACACTCCCATGTCTTCGGTTCTGAAGGCTTTTGGTACACCAGAGACCAGAGGGCAAACGGCTGGGCACAGAGGCTCTAGGAGATTGTGAGAAACCCCAAGAGTGGCTCTCCCTTCCCTCTTTTTCTCTATGGTATGACTGTCCAGTTCACTCACAAGGCCCCTCACCTGAACCTGGACAATGACTGAACCCACTTTCAAAGAAAGACCCTGAGACTCCAACAAGGATTGCCCGCCCCCTGATCCCTGGGCCTGTGTTCCAGTGCTGCACATCATTTCTGCATGACCCAGAACTCTTGACCTCCAAAATGCCCTCTGCTTTGAGAAATCACTAGGTAGTAGAAAGCTTTTGCCAGGGACTTGGAGCACACTGGGTCATGATGGAGTACAAGTGAAAACAGGTTCTTCTGCAGACAATCTTGTTGTCACTGCATCCTATTCACATTATCTTACAGGGAAGGAACCTGAGTCTTTCTCATCTGAAAACCATCCACCCTGGCAGTGTTTCCTCCTAGATCGAGCTTCACAGAATGGAGACAAACAAACTAAACTTTGTTCTCTTCAGGTGCCCAGAAATGATTCTGGTTCAGGTTAACCCATTGGAACTTGGCTCTTTCAGCCCATCAGCCTGACAACTCTCCCCTTCCTATTTATGGGCACTGGGCATGATGCCCAGAGATTGGGTGTCCCTGCACAATGACAGAGCTGCCTCCAACCATTTTTGTTTCATTCATCTGATAACCTCTTAAGAATTATTTGTACTTCCAAGGTGGCCATCAGTGTGTGTGTGTGTGTGTGTGTGTGTGTGTGTGTGTGTGTGTGTGTGTGTGTCTGTGTGTCTGTGTGTCTGTGTGTGAGTGGTATGTGTGTACACACACTTTTTTGTGTTGGGATTCTCAGAGAAAAAGACACAGCATGAGAGGGTGTCCCAATATATTAGAAATTTTGTTTACAAGGTAAACCCCATGGACAGATTGTGCCAGAGCCCAGGGTCAGATTTGAAACAATGCCATCAAAGTATAAACTGGGAATGTAGCAAGGGCTTGGTTTTTCAGCCTGTGTACAATGGAATTATGGTAATGCTCTGTCATAGGGCTGTTAAAAGAAGTATTGATACACCACCTACTATGATGCCTTGATCATAGTAATCACATGATCAATGCTACCTGAAGTTAGTACTGTTTCTTTTAGTACAAATCTGAGTAAGACAGCAGGGTCAGGCTTCAGCAGTGATCTCAAGGGTTCAATGTGTGTGAGGGACTTTTTACAGAGGAAGGAAAGTTTTGGAATAATGAAGAAAAGCGTCCTTATTCTTTGAAAGAAATCTGTGTGCTTGCTTTCAATTTTAGGGTCTGGCTCTTCAAAGTGAAGTTAAAGATGGAATATGTGCACCTGTAGAGGCTGTCATTAGCTTGTGTAAAAAACCTGAGTTTGATTCTTTAAGGCAATAATATGCTCACACTTCTCAGTGTCACCTTAGTTTTCTGCACAGTGCAGGACACTTGAAACATTTGTGGAACCAAAACTCAGGTGTGGCTCAATGACTGGCCAGAAGAGGTCACACTAAGGTGAGGCTCCTAGGATCTTAGTGCTGTGAAAGACCAAAACAGAGAGTGGCCTGGTCTTTGCTCAGGTGAGAAACGTTTAAAGGTGAACAAGGGCTCTGGGGGTTTGAATGCTTCAGCAGCAGTGGTGTGCCATAGGATACACAACTGATAGAGCCACTCAGAGTTTGCCTGGCTTTTTTGTCACATGTCATGCTGTGCAGGACTCTACAGCTTCCATCGCAGCCCTCCAGGTAGACAAGGAACAATCAGTGCCCTGTGTTTTGTGGTCAGTTGAAAAAAAGTCTCCTGCCCCCAGAGCCTGACTAAGCACCATGATCTTTAAGACTCTTTTTATTCTCCACAACTTAAGACTAGGTATTTTGGTGACACTATCTTCCCAGAGTGGCCAGGAGTTTATCAGACTTGATAGCCAGCCCTGAGGTCATGACTGATGCGCGATAACCAGGAGAGAAGTCACTGCACTCATGTGACTCGAGTAAGTTGACCCTCCCAGATTGAGCAAACAGATGTGCACATTTGGATCTGAGGTGCTGCATTTCTTTGGAGATCCAGAAAGTTATGGAACCCAGTGGCTGAAATGGTCCTTCATTCTCCACACAGCTCCAACATAAACTTTGAATTTTGTAAACAGGTGGCTCTGCAAAGCTTTCAAAACCTATTTGGACAACAATGATGGTGACTTGGGGCATTTTGATTCTTAAATGCACCTCCACAGAGTCAGAGGCCAGACTTATTAATGGGATTGGACTGGGGAGAGGTGAAAGAGCAATACAACTGAAGATCAGGTGAGAGCATTCACATCTGAAAAGGCTTTAAGTAGGAGCTGCATGCCCTGAAAGGGTGATTTGCATTCTCTGATACTTGGTATCCAGTCTCTGGTGTTTCTCTTCCTGGTTATACCAAGGGATAACTAGGAATTCTTTTTTTAGGGAAGGGGCCCAACCATTTGAAGTTGGTGATCCCTGCTAGGGTTTTGCAGGTGTACCTTTGTGAAATGTTTGCCATGGCAGAAATTTTGAACCTGGCTAAAGGTGGCATGCCCTCTTCAAAATACTCTTTCAAGGTACACATACAGACTTAGACATCTTCCCTTCACACACCTTATGGGTTTTTAAGCAATGGACATTGGTGACCTCTGGCAGAAGTTGGGAAGAGACTGTAAGGAGAAATTAGCTTTTGCCAGGTGGATTGCATGGGTGGAAATGTTCATAGTAAAGCTATGGATTCCAAGTTGTGTGGACCCAGTTTTTCCAGAAAACACAGCCAGACAAAAGACAATGAAATATGAATAAGGCACCAGTGCAAACAGTAGCTATGCTTACTTAATTATCTACACTTCTGCCATGAATTGTAGCTTGTTGTTTGTATAAACATAAATCTCACAAAAAATTATTGTCCAAAGTCATTATTATAAATATAATTTCATTCTAATTTTTTGTTTATTTAGGATAGATATAAATGAATACTTCTTTTATGGTAGCAATAGTTGTAATTTTAGTGCCGTCAGTTGTTTTGTTTTTAAAATTACATGATAGGCATCATCTTGTATAATATAAACATTATTAAAATAAACTAATATGATTCTCCTTCAATTATTTTGGGTTCAATACCTTCTTGTGACTTTCATAGAAATTTTAATATTTAGATTTTAAATATAGTCACACTTGTTTTGGAGGTGATAATTAGTGTATATTTTTATAGAAATGATCTGTATTTTATTGTTCAATTAATTTTCACCATGCTATATTTCAATATGTAGTGAATTTTCTCTTCTTAGCTTTATATTTCATGTTAGAGTGCATAGGCAATAAAATTTGCTAAATATTTTCATTTCAAAGTAACTGTATATTTACACACACCACTTTATTACAGTTGTCCACCAATATGTATCTGAAACCATAAATAGGTTCATATCACTTGAAAAAGTAATACTATTTTTAAGAAGTCATCCCAAAGTAATAAACCACTCTTAGGTGAACAACCTTAGACATGAAAATGTTCCTATGCACATTATATATTACAGTAAAAAATCCAATGCCAGGTGGTGAACTTATTATACATCAAGTTGACAATGCACTGTAGAACTGTAAGCCTGAAACCTATGTAATCCTTGCTAACAGATATCACCCCAATAAGTCTAACAATAAAAATGAATTAAAAAAAGAGAAAATTTCTAGAATAAGCATGGGATCAAAGAGAGAAATAGATTTTGGTTGCAAGGGGCTGGGGACAGAGAAGTTGGAAGTGAAAGTTCTGGGTGAGTAATTTTTATTTGGGAGATGACATACTTTATGGCTTCATAGTTATGATGGATGATCTAAATGCTCATGAATGTATACCTTGTCATGATAATTATTAAATTTTACTATAATGAATTTAACACCATAATGTAAGGGATTATAATAATGTGGAAAAAGTAAATTAAAGAACAAATAATCAATAACAATAAAGGACAAAGAAAAAAAGCATGTTCTGGTGAAGGACAAGATTGAATGTGTTGTAGAGGAAACAGTGCCAGACGCCAATCCAGATTCTTTTTTTTTAAATTTATTTTTATTGTTAGACTTATTGGGGAGACATCTGTTAGCAAAGATTACATAGGTTTCAGGCATAAAATTCTAAAGTGCATTGTCAACTTGATGTATAATAAGTTCACTACCTAATGTGACTTCTCTTTCCATCACCTTATATTTAGGTTCCCCCCGTCCTGTCCCATCCCCTCCCCTTCCTCCCCTCCCTAACCCACTCATCCCAAAATAAACATTAAACTATTGATTGTGTCCCTGGGTTATTTGTTTGTTCATTTCTTTTTTTCTTTGCTTTCAGTTTTATATTCCGCATATGAGTGAAGTCATACAGTTCTTTGCTTTTTTCTGTCTGGCTTATTACACTTAGCATAATGATCTCCAGGTCCATCAACTTTGTCGCAAATGGCAATATTTCACCTTTTCTTACAGCTGAGTAATATTCCATTGTGTATATGTACCACAGCTTCTTTACCCAGTCATCTGCCACAGGGCACTTTTCTTGTTTCCATGTTTTGGCCACTGTGAACAGCGCTGCAATGAACATTGGGGTACATAAGTCTTTGCGGACAAAGGTTTTCAAGTTTTTTGGGTAGATACCCAGAAGGGGGATTGCTGGGTCAAATGGTAGCTCCATTCCCAATTTTCTGAGGACCCTCCACACTGCCTTCCACAGTGGTTGTACCGGTTTGCACTCCCACCAGCAGTGTACCAGAGTTCCTTTTTCTCCACACCCTCTCCAGCACTTGTTATTCCTTGTCTTGTTGATAATGGCAATTCTAACAGGTGTGAGGTGGTATCTCATTGTGGTTTTGATTTGCATCTCCCTGATAGCTAATGAGGATGAGCATTTTTTCATATGTCTGTTGGCCATTTCTATTTCTTCATGGGAGAAGTGTCTGTTTAGTTCTTCTGCCCACTTTCAATTGGGTTGTTTGTTTTTTTGTTGTTAAGTCTTATTAGTTCTTCATATATTTTAGATATTAGGCCCTATCTGATGTGTTATTGGCAAATATTTTCTCCCACTCAGTTGGCTGTCTCTTTGCCTGGTTGATGGTTTCTTTTGCTGTGCAGAAGCTTTTTAGTTTGATATAGTACCATTCATTTATTTTTGCCTTTACTTCCCTTGCCTTTGACGACAGGTTCATGAAGTCTTCCTTGAGTCCTAGGTCTATAAGTTTAGTACCAATGTCTTCTTTTATACAGTTTATTGTTGCAGATCTTATATGAAGGTCTTTAATCCATTTTGAGTTAATTTTTGTATATGGAGAGAGTTCATAGCTCAGGTTCATTCTTTTGCATATGTTTTTCCAGTTTTACCAGCACCACCTACTAAAGAGGCTGTCTTTTCCCCATTGTATGTTTTTTGCTCCTTTATCGAAAACTATTTCTCCATATATTTCTGTGTTTATTTCTGGGTTTTCAGTTCTATTCCATTGGTCTCTATTTCTGTTCTTCTGCCAGTACCAAGTTGTTTTGATTATTGATGCTTTGTAATATAAACAGAAGTCAGGAAGTGTAATGCCCCCAGGCTTATTTTTTTATGTAGTATTGCTTTTGCAATTCGAGGTCTTTTATTGTTCCATATAAATCTAATAATTCTTTTATCTATTTCACGAAAGTATGATTGTGGAATTTTGATGGGTATTGCATTAAATCTGTAGATTGCTTTGGGAAGAATGGCCATTTTAACAATGTTAAGTCTTCCTATCCATGCACAGGGGATATCTTTCCACCTCTTAAAGTCTGTTTCAATTTCTTTCAAAAGTGTCTTATAGTTCTCTGTGTATAAGTTCTGTCACGTTTTTTGTTAAGTTAATTCCCAGGTATTTCATTCTTTTTGTTGTGATAGCAAAAGAAATTGACTCCCTCATTTCTTTTGCTGTGGATTCGTTGTTTGTATAAAGGAATGCTGTTGATTTTTGTACATTGATTTTGTATCCTGCAACTTTACTATATTCGTTATTGTTACTAAAGTTTTCCTGGTGGAATCTTTGGAATCTTTATACATAAAGGATCATGTCATCCGCAAATAGTGACAATTTGACCTCTTCTATCCCAATTTGGATACCTTTGATTCCTTTCTCTTTCCTGATTGCTGAGGCTAGAACTTCCAGTACTATATTAAATAACAGTGGTGACAGGGGGCATCCCTGTCTTGTTCCTGATTTTAGGGGAATAGGTTTCAGCTTTTCCCCATTCAGTATGATGTTAGCCGAGGATCTCTCATATATGGCCTTTATTATGTTGTGATACTTTCCTTCTATACCTATTTTTTTTAGTGTTTTGATCATAAATGGATGTTGTGGAAAGCTTTTTCTGCATCAATTGAAATGACCATATGGTCTTTATCTATGATTTTGTTTATGTGGTGTATCACATTCATTGATTTTTGTATGTTGAACCATCCTTTTGCTCCCAAGATGAATCCAACTTGATCATGATGTATGATCTTTTTGATGCATTGTTGTATTCTGTTTGCTAATATTTTGTTCAGGATTTTTGCATCTGTGTTCATCAGAGATATTGTTCTATAATTTATTTTTTGTGTTGTCTTTGCCAGGCTTTGGTGTTAGAGTAATGTTGGTCTCATAGAATGAGTTAGGAAATATTGCTTCCTCTTCAATTTTTTGGAAGAATTTGAGGAGAATAAGCATTAATTCTTCTTTGAATGCTTCGTAGAACTCGTTGGTGAAACCATCTGGTCCAGGGCTTTTTCCTTTAGGGAGATTATGGATAGTCATTTCAACCTCATTGCTATTGATTAGTCTATTTAGATTATCCAGTTCCTCTTGGTTCAGTCTTGGTAGGCTATAAGTTTCTAGAAACTTGTCCATTTCTTCTAAATTGTTAAATTTTGTGGCATAAAGTCCTTCATACTATTTTCTTATAATCCTTTGTATTTCTGTGGTATCAGTGGTAATTTCTCCCCTTTCATTTCTAATTTTGGATATTTGTGTCCTTTCCTTTCGTCCTTTGATTAGTCTCACCAGGGGTTTGTCAATTTTCTTGACTTTCTCAAAGAACCAGCTCTTCGTAATATTAATTTTTCTATTGTCTTTCTGTTCTCTAATTGGGTTAGCTCTGCTTTAATTTTAATTATTTGTTTCCTTCTGCTGACTTTGGGTTTTGTCTGCTCTTCTTTTTCGAGTTCTTTAACATGGGATGCTAAGATGTTTGCTTGTGATTTTTCTTGTTTCATAAGCTAGGCCTGTAATGATATAAATTTCCCTCTTATTGCAGATTTCGCTCTGTCCCAATAATTCTGATACATTGTATTTTCATTGTCATTAGTTTCTATATGTTTTTTATTTTTTTTTAATTCATTTTTATTGTTAGACTTATTGGGGTGACATCTGTTAGCAAGGATTACATAGGTTTCAGGCATATAATTCCACAGTGCATTGTCAACTTGATGCACAATAAGTTCACCACCTAATGTGACCCCTCTTTCCATCCCCTTATATTTAGCTTCCCCCCCTCCTCTCCCACCCCCTCCA
>PVJL010017516.1:0-17930 GCA_004026885.1 Lyroderma lyra
TGACTGGGTCCGCCCTGCGTTGGGCGGTCCCCAGAGGAGGGGCGCGCGAGCCCGCCCACCCTGCCTGCTTACTGTTTTCTATTGGGCAGCTGGGAGAGTGGAGGGGTGGTGTCCCGCCCCCCCACGTGATGGACAGGCGCTGTCACGTGGCGGCCGAGAGCGCGCTGGGCGGCCTTGCGCGGGTTTCTACCTTGGGATCGTCCTCTATTCCGCACAAGGGTGGCCCCACGCTTTACCAGCTGCAGTTGAGGCAGTCGTGTTAGCCAACTGCCTCAAGTTTTGAGCATTCTTGTCTTTAGACGCTTTCAAAGCAATTCTTCATTTTCCCATTTTAAAATTAACCTAAAGCATAGTTCCTGCCATACCCATTGCGACTTTCTCAAACTAGGACCCAGGAGAGCGCTGGTTAAGTGCCCTTTCAGGTCTGCGTCTCGGGCGGCGGGGGCCCCCCCCACTTGGGCCTCGCTGCTTTTACTAACTCACTGTAACTTTGCACGAGGTTTTAAAAAGAGATCATTTGCAATCTTTTGGGTAATGTATGTTTAAAACAGCACTTACCGTGTACCCGGTGCGTTTATCATCTCACTCTTACTAGTACATGCAATGAATGCCCGAGGAGTTAAAAAGGGGAAGTTTATTTTGTGGGCTGAAGTGAAGAAGAAACTAGAGGAGAGGAAACTTGAGCTTGGACCTGAAAGGTGGGCAGGAGTTAGGGAAGACTTTTAACTTTAAAGTTAAAAGACACATGACAAATGGGCAAAACAATTTTGTAAACTCTGTAACAGACAAACCATTCATTAAAATGTCTAGCCGTTAAGAGCGAAGATCTGAAACCAGACTGCTGACTTTGTATCCCAGTCGTGCCTCTCCCTGACTACGCAGCAATACAGCACTGTGCAAACTGCTGCTTTCTGTGCCTCAGGTTCCTCATCTACAGACGGGTTTATAACAATCCTTAATCTTATAGAGCTGTTGTAAGGATTAAACACTGCAAGTTCTTAGAACAGTGCTCTGTGCACTGTGAGTGAGCAGGCCAGGATTTGAACTTTGGTTTTTGTTGATTCCAAATAAGTATTGCTATGAACATTCAAGTCCTCTTAATGATGATGTAGACCTATCTTTATGGATATGGGAAGATTGTCAGGGTTACATTGTTAGGTGAGACATAAGGTTACAAAGTAATGTGTATGACATGACCCCATAAATCTTAAACAACAGTTAGCTTTTGAAGTTACTATTTTGCCATGTAAAATGCACACTTTTTTGGCCCAAATTTGTGAGGGAGAAATAAGGATGCACATTATACATGGGTAGTACTAATTCCGTAGCTATATAAATGTTTTTAATTCTTTTATTTATGCATATGAGTTGAAAGTGTAACTCTAGGTATCAATAACAATATCTGCATGCCAAATAATACCCTGGAATATGATAATCAGGTTTTTTTGGATCATTTCTTTCTTTTCTTTATATATATATATATATATATGTGTGTGTGTGTGTGTGTGTGTGTGTATAGATATATATAGATATATAGAGATATATAGATATCGATATATATGTTTGTTTGTTTGTTTTTTTGGTTGGTATGTGGGTAGTTCCCTGGCCGGGAATCGAACCCAGGCCACAGCATTGACAGCGCCAGCGCTGAAGCCTTAAGCCACTACACCACCAGGGAACTCCCTCAGGTTTTTTTATATAAAAATTTTTTCTATGTAAAATTTCTTGTACCTTGGATCTGTTCTTGTATTTTGTAATTACTTGTTACCTAAACTTCTTGTACCATAATATGTTAAAAAATAAATGGTAAAATTCCTTTATAATACAAAAAACAAGTACCCAAATATAAACAAATAAAAATTTGAATTTAAAAATTAAAAGATGTTTTTTTTCCCTGCAAGTTTGGGCCAAAAACATGTGGGTGCGCATTATACACGCGAGTGCGTTATATACGGTAGTCACGTTCTTTGCCTTTACACGTTTCTGGGTTCTTAGCAGTGCGCATTGCTTTCATAACCAGGAAAATTATAAATAGAGCAGCTGTGCCAGAGACAGTTCGTTGTTCCCCAATAAGCATCGTCTTTTTCTGCAGTAAGCAGAAACTCGGTTTTTGGGAGACAGCAGCACTAAGTTCTGTGAACAGAGCAATGGGTGGGGTTTCGGGGTTCTGCCCTACCAGGGAAGGGCTTGCCCCTTCTCTCCCCCTTTCTGATTTCCAGCTGCCTGGGTGGGATAGGGTGCAGTGGAGAGACACATGGGCCGAACCCCAGGCCCCTGGGTGTCATTACAGGGGCTTGGACTTTAAGTGAGAGAGAGAGGATTTCTCTCATTTAAGCCCCTGAAATTTGGGGATACTTCCACAGGAAGCTAGCCTGATTAGGGGGAGTGCCCACACAGTGTGCTCTCCTGAATGTGGGTTCTTAGGAGACGTAGAAGGCACTTTGTGGAAAGAATACTCAGCTTTTGGAATAGAGCAAACGTGGGCGAAAGTCTCAGCCCGAGTTCAGCTAGGTCATAGTAGGAAGTGATGTGGAATGCTGAATGAGGCACAGAGCCTGGTTGTCACTGTCATTATCTGTAGTGGTGGCAAGAGGCGGCAAGGGTGTGCTTTGGAAGCCTTGTTTGGGACCCAGCAGAACCAACTGCCAGTCAGGCAAACCAGTGCACAGTAATCCTCAGGTTCAAGTTCGAGCTTACCCCGGGGCCTGGCCTCAGCCTCCCTGGCCACTCCCCACGCCTGTGGGGTCACAGCTCCAAGCACTCACTGCTCAGACCTTCGTGTGGCCGGGCCTGGTCATTCAGATGGCGCTTCAACCTGGCCTGCTCAGAGGGACCTTTCTGGACGCCCCACCCCCGCCACACTCTCACCTGTCTTTAAACCCTCAGCATCCCAGCACTCTCTGAACCCACCTGCTTCATGTTCTCCCCACAAGAGAGCAGGAGCCTCATCTACCTTTCCCCAGCTGTCTCTCCATCTTCTAGACTGGGGCCCTCTGCACACAGTAGGTGCTCAATAAACACCTTTTGGAGTGACAAAGCCAAGAGACGGGGACTGTTTGCAGTGGAGGCTCAGCTCAAAGGACACAAACAGGTGGACAGACCATGAGCAGGAGTCCGGGTCATGAGGGTCGTGACCAGCAGACAGTGTGTAAAAGCACGGGGCTGAGAAGACCCGCAGACCCCCTCAGCTGATGGTCTGGAGTGGTCAAGCCCCAAAAGATCCCGAGGCCCCGTGTCCCTGAGGCCACTTCCTGTCCACACCTCTCTGCAGGACAGAACCCTCCTTCCACCTTTATTTTGCTGCAGCCTCAACAAGTAAAGCAAATGCACGTGGGCAGCTCCCTCCCCAGGTGAGATCAGGGCTCTTTGTGTGGCTCTGCCGGCCCCCTAAGACCCGTGTGTCTCTTGGTCTCCCCGCCCTTCCTCCCTCCTGGGTCCCCAACACAGTGGGCTCAGGTCTCTCAAAGCATGCGGACAGACAGATCGAGAGGATGATGCCCGGGCAGTGCCTCCTGAGACCTCGCCCTCCCTGACCACCCACAACTCCAGGGGCCTCCCTGCTTTCCCGTGAGCCTGCTGGGAAATGCTGCCCCGGAGGAGTCGCAGGGGAAGGAGGGAGGTCCCAGGCATGGCGAACACCCCCTCCCTGCCCCCCGCACCCTGGGTGGGGAGCTGGCTGTTACATTGTCCACCTCTGCCCGAGGCTGCAAACTGGTTGGTAATGGCCTGGAGTTCCTGTCCGATTCACAGAAGTGCTTTGTTATGCCCATGCAATGCTTTAAATCTATTTTTAATTAGCTGGCAGCTTTCAACAGAATCAAGCCATTTAACATAAAAAAAATCTGGATGTCTTGCTTTTCTCAAAAAATGCAAAACGAAACAAAACTGGACTCTCTGGTTACACTCAGCCTGCCTTCCATGGGACAATATTTTCTCTATGCACAGCACGGTCTCTGCTGTGTGTCACAGCCCCTTCTCCCCGGCTCCTGCAGTCATCTGAGTTGGTGTCCACACTGCCCCTGCCCCACTGGGGTGGCTGGTTTTGGGGTGCAGGCCCAGCCTTTCCTGGGAATGTATTAGCAGGAATTGGGAAGAGAACCCCTTCGCCTCAGCCCCCAAGCAGTAATGACAGGACAAGAGGCCATTCTTCAGGAACGAAGCCAAACAATCACCGAGAAACAGACAAGAGCGAGGAGGGGGCTTCTGACAGCTGAGTCTCGGTGCTGCCACCAGCCCACCCTACCCTTTGCCCGGTGCCTTTCCGAAGCCGCTTTCCTCCCCGCTCCCCGGCAGAGCAGGGCGGGGTTTGTGTCACCTGCAACCTGTCACCACCTAAGAGAAGGGAGGAGGGGCACTCGGAATCCTCGTGGTTTCCGAGCCACTGATCTCGGCTGTGTCGCCTGTGCACAGGGTCCTGCGGGGGAGAGGGGTCCCCATAACGGCATTTATGGGGAGCCTCACGCGCAGGGCTGCCAACTGCACACCCACAGGCGCTTCTAAGAATTCCATAACCCTTGCTGACCTTTACAGCAGAGGGTCCCCGAAAACCGGTCCCTAAGAAACCGAGTTCCCTCCAGAAGAGCCGCCGGGTCCCTCAGGAGCCATTGCCAGGCCGGGTCTCCCGGGGACGCTAGCAGAAGCCGCGCCTCCGGCCCATTGGACGTGGGCTCGCATCGCGTCCCCCACTTCGATGACTGTGTGATCGTGGGCTGGTGACTTAAATTCTCGGACCCTTGAGTTCCGTCCTCCCCAGGGGGCAGGGCGAGTCTCCCCGCCGTTACTTTGACAATGGACTGGAGTCATGAACATGCTCGGCCGTGTGCGCCCAGCGTCCTGCACGCTGCAGCTATTCCTGCGACGGAAACACCAAAAGGCAGGCCGGCCGGCCACAGGCTCCCTTCTTGTGGGGGGAGGGGCACGCTCACGGCTTCTGCGACTTCCAGCGCCGAGGTGAGCCACCGGGGCACAAAGCTGTCCGGGCACGTGTGCCGAGAGCTCAGCGCCTGCGCCGCCCACCACTCCAAGCCCGGCGTGCGGGCAGCAAGCGTTCGTAGCGGGTTCCTGTTTAAAACAAAAGCTTTGGGGGATTCGTCATGCACGTGGGACCCCGGAGAGGGACACGGCCAGTGCTGTTCCTCCTCGTTACAGTGTGAAGTCCAGCGAGTCGCACCCCGAGGACCGCGTGGTGGGGTGCTGTGGCCGGTGGCCGGCCTGGCCCAGCCCCGGCTCCCCGCACGGAGGCCTCGCTGGCGGGGAAGGAGAGGAGGAAGGGCCACGGCGTTGCCCTCCCCGGAACCCCCTCCGGCGCCTCACGGAGCCCGGCCGAGCCGGCCACCCCGGGGTGGCGTCGAGGGGCACGAAGGCGGTGATGTCCAGTCCTCCGATGGGCCCTTGAACATAGTGCCTGAAGGCAACCGTGTCCTGGGGAGGAACCGGGGGT
This sequence comes from Lyroderma lyra, assembly GCA_004026885.1. Lineage (NCBI taxonomy): Eukaryota > Metazoa > Chordata > Mammalia > Chiroptera > Megadermatidae > Lyroderma > Lyroderma lyra. The sequence goes on from PVJL010017516.1 coordinate 5,441, forward strand.
TTGGGGGACCAGGTGCCCGTGGCCTTGCCTCCGCCTCCCCTCCTGCCGGACCGGGGGCCCCTTTGGGGGTGGCGGCCACTGCTCGGGACCGTTCTTCACCCCTTTTCCTACTTAGAGAGCCCGGGCCCTTCGGTCCAGCCACGTGGGCAGCTGAAAGCACTGAGTGTGTTTCCTGCTTGCCCTGCAGCTGGGGTGCCGGGCAGCCGCAGAAGCAGAAGTGGGAGCTGCCGGGTGGGGCTTCCGGGAGGGCTGCTCGGAAGCGGGCGGTGCCCCCGGGGGGAGCCTGGCTCCCCGCCCCCCTTTCCTCCGCGCCCCGCTAGGACGGGAGGTCCATGCCCGCAGGGAGCGGCCACCCCGCAGAGGGCAGAGGACGGAGCCTGGCGCAGCCACCCAGCTGGCCAGCCCCGAGCTCTGGACACTTCTTTCAGTAACAAAGCAGAACCTGGAATTCTTGTAAGCCAGTGCTCGCGGGCTCCTATCACAAGCAAATGTAGATCCTTCTGGAAGGAATAGCCAAACGGGGGTGGGGGGATGGCCCGAATAACTGAGGGCACTCTGCCCTTCCGTGGGCGCTGCCCCAGTCGGCCCAGTGGCCCGAGGAGAAAACCAGACGCCGCCTCCGTGAGGGCGGCCAGCGCCCCGCTAGCACCCGCCGGCGACCTCCGAGGCTGGCCCTCCTCTCCGCGTAGGCGGCAGACACCCTGGTCCCCAAAGAGCTTGCACATCCCACGCGTTGGCTCCTCGTCCTCGAGCATATCTGAGGGACAACGGAAGAGTCAGTGACGCTTGTCCCCGTCTCGTTCTGGCCCTGCACACCCAGGACCTGCCACCCCCCACCTGATGGCATTCCGGATGCATCTTTAGGCAGGTATCGAGTCACTCGCACGGCAGGACAAAGGCGACGAGGGCGTTGGGGTGCCGGAATGATCTAGCACACTCTCACCACACGCCACCCGTGCTATTTCGTGGGAGTCCTCACGACAACCCTTTGATTTCGATGGTTTTGTCCAAGAAAGCCGGGAAGGCTCCAACGTGTCACCTGTCCCAGGACACGCGGCCGTAAAAGCGACAGCACTGGGGGTAGAAGACACAGGCTTTGTGACGCCAACATCGGAGCCTCGTCTGGGACCGAGCCCCCCGCGGGGTGGCGGGCACTCAGCACACGCTGCCACCCGGTTGCTGTCGGTAATATCACAAGGACCGTGACAAAGCCGAGGCCGTTGCAGGCTGCTGACCAGCTGGACGCATTTTAGATGCTGCCGGGCCAGCCCCCTCCCCCACTCGGCTAATGGGGAGCCCTGGAATAAACTCTTGCATCTTCGAACGAGAGGTGACTGCTGAGGACGAGACAACCATTGAGAACTTGGGGCACATGAAATCCGGTTTCCAAGGCCGAGTCCGAACAGGAACGCCCTGTCGCATCCTGTTCTCCTGAATCCTGTCAGGGGCTTGAGCGGGCGTGCCCCCAGCAGGCCACCACGTCCTCCTGGCAGCCCTTGCGGGGACAGAGCTGAGGCCAGTGGGGCTGAGGGTGTCCCTGGAGACTGGCCGAGGTGGAGAACGGCAGGGACACCCTGCCCTGCGAGGACAGACCTGTGATGCTCCGGCCCCAAGAGCCAGGCAGGAGCCCCTGGACTCGACCCCCTCCGGAGCCACACCTGTGCTGCAGGAGCGGGCCGCTGCGCTTCCAGGCCGGGCCGACGCCCCAGGAGCACTGCCGACCGCCCCCAGGGAAGTCCCCATCTTGGTGAACCCCTGACAGTTAACAAAGCCACCCAAGCCTGCAGGTCGGTGCTGCAACATGGAAGCTCTGCCTCTCCTGCCTCCTCCAGGTTGGGGGGGCCGGGCGGTCGTCACATGAGTTCAAGGTTGAGGATGTGCTTTGTCAACAGCAAGGAACTGAAGGCACCGTGGCAGAGTTCCTGACGCCGTGTCTAATTCGTATCTGAGTATCCGAGCTCGTCCTAAGGTCAGCGCCCAAAGGGATGACGACATGCACCCCATCACCTTCGAGGCTCCCTCAGCTGGGGCGTGTGCAGGGCAGAGCATCTGCGGCATGGGGTGCACCGGGCTGCAGACGTGTGCGTGCAGACCTGCGTCGTGTGCACGGCCATGTACACCACTACGGGGTCCCCAGGCCGTGCACGGAGCACTCACGCCGAGGGCGAGGGCGAAGCAGGGCTCCTACTCAGCTTTCCACACTCTTCCCTCCAGAGGCTGCTCCCTCCCTCTCTGGGGTAATCAAGGGTCATGAGATTCTCCTCAGTCTGGATGTGATGTCACCTCCCTGCAACCACGTGAGCCCGAGCCCCAGATGGTTTCTTACACGCTTTAAGGGGTTGTAGAAAATGAAAACCAATAATGAAAGAAACAAACTAGCAGGACCGTGCAGCGGAGACTGTGCGTGGCCTGCAAGGCCTAGGGTGCGTGCGCCCTGGACGCGAAACCGTTGGCTGTCCCTTGCTAACTTGGGGGGTGACTGTCACTGCATCTGGCCCAGCTCACGCTCGCCCGCAGGGAGTGGTGGCACTCGGGGAGGAGCAAGGGCCCCGCGCCAGCCTGCAGCCCACCCACCGGCCACCAGCTGGGCCGTCGCAAGCCCGTGGCCGCCCGCCTTGCCTCCTGTTTCTGTGGCCACAGGTCACGGACCTGCGTGGACGCTTGTCCCTTCCAGTGCGGTGACTCTGCCCACCGGGAGCCTCCGGCCTGTCCCTCAGCCTTCCAAGCCCCGGTCACATTCTCTGTCACTTGACCCCCACAGCCCATAGAGGGGCAGGTAACCAGCTGTCACCTGGGCCGGAAACGGGGACGGACGACTAGCTGAGACCCGCCCGCCCCGTCCTCTGCTCCTCGCAGGCGGCAGGTGCTGCCCCGAGACGCTGCCCCGACGACCAGGACAGGCACAGGGCCCTTCCGCCCCTACGCGTGCGCCGTAGACCGCGGACGTCGGGGAGGAAGGGGCGGGCACCCATGCGGCCGAGCCCCCGTCCCCCAGACGCGGCCTGGGCACCCTCGCGGCCGAGCCCCGGCGCGTGGGGCTGTGGGACGTGCCCGCCGTCCGGGCCTCCTGACGTCCCGGCGCTGGGGGCTCCAACCCGTGCACACGGGCAAGGCCAGGGCCACTCCCAGACAGAGGCCCGTCCGAAGCCGGACACTGTGGGCCAGCCAGTCCCTCCCTCCCTGTCTTCCGGGACGAGCCAGAACGCCCACGACGTCCCCCCGCTGCCCACCCGGCCTCGGGGAGCGGAGAGTCAGGGTCAAGGGCGCCGAGGGCTTCCGGGCAAACCTTCCCGCTGCCCCGATGACGGGGAGGCAGGTGGGCTTCCCCGCCCTCCCCCGGCCCTTGCTGCCCTGTGTGGAGACTCTGAACTTGGGGTTGCAGCGGCCACTTGGCAGCCGTGGGCTCCCAGACCAGCGCCCCGAGTGGCCGCCCGCCCAGCACTCACCTCCCTCCATCCGGCCCCCGGCAGGACAGAAGCCCAAGTCGGCGGCCACTGGGTTTGCCGTGCTCGTTGCTGAGTGAGGCTGGGAGATGGGGGCCGGGGCACTGAGAGCAGGGGGTCGGGCACCGCTGGGAACAGCGAGGACTGAGGAAGGCGTGGCAGCTGCTGTAGCCGCCCCGCTCTGCCCCGGCACCCCAAGAGCCCCGACTGGAATGAGCCCCGACTGGGACAGGACCATCCCCCCAACCAGACACGAGGCCAGTCACCGGGGCAGTAGGTGAGCGTGGCCCCTGGCCCAGTTCCCTCCGGCGAGACGTCAGGGCACCTTGGCGAGGAGCTTACATTCCCTCCGGGAAAGAGGGGAACCTCCCTTCCCCGCTTCCTGCCTGGGTGCAGCCGCGTGAAGACGTGACCTTGGAGCTGCAGCAGCCGTCCCGCGCGCGCGAGGTAAAGCCCCGGAGATGGGCAGGGACGAGGGACGCCGCCCCAGACTGTGGCCTCTGACCTGGGCGGCTGCGCAGAGCGCTGGGCCCCCTGCCGGCTGGGCTTGCGGCAGCTCATTCAGGGCTGCTGTGCGGGCTTCCTGGAGGACACACAGACACAAGGGACAGGAGGCTGTCCCAGAGGACGACCCGTTGGGAGCCCAGGCGCAGAGCCAGGACACAGGACACAGGGCCTGTGTGACGGCTGCAGTGAGGAGCTGCGTCTCACGGGGCTGGTGCTTCCACTGGGCTTCTTTATCCCACATGGGCACGTGAGTCTGGTGGACGGGGGGCGGGCAGCGAGGCAGAGACGCCGAGCGGGGAGCCAGGGCCCGGGCTGTTTCTTACGAAGTCGCTCAGGGCCCAGTGCCGCCCGCTGTCTCCAGGGCTCACGACCGGGAAAGGCAAGACCACGTGCACAGCAAAACCCTTCGCATACGCGGAGTGTGTCTTTCTTCACGGTCACCAAAGGCCAGAACGGCCCGCGTGTCCTTGGGTAGAGTCTGTGCTCTGTCCACGCGTGCAAGTGTCTTCCACCGCAGAAATGAGTGGACGCACCAGCCTGGACGAGGCGCAAAGTGAGAGAAGCCAGACCCCAAAGGCTGCATAGTGTGTGACGTTCTAGAAGAGGCCAGTGGGTGCAGAGCTGGGGTGGCGGGGGGTGCACTAGAGCTGGTCTAGGTCCATCAGCATCTCTCCAAGACCTCCGAGCGCTCCTGCACACGCCACCTCCTCAGCCAGCCCAGGACTAAGGGACAGAGAAGAGTGGTTTCTGCAGGGTCAAGAGAAGTCCCCAAATTAGAAGCCACGTCTCGGAGCCCCAGCAGATCCACCCACTGGGATCTGCACAGGTGCCCACAGCACGCACAGCACCCACCGTTGGTCATGGGGTGGGGACTCCGGCCTCCAGGACACAGCTCTAACTTTGGGAGGAAATGTGCACCCCTCCCGGCCTGGCTAAGGCCCAGTGGCGGCCGGTGCAGAGGGCCCAGGCCTGAGGGGTCCCTGAAGTATTTCGGGGCCACAGATGAACTTCGGCATGACCACGGGGCCCAGAACTACCGAGATAGCCCACCAGCCGGGGGGCGGGGCCAGGCGGAGGACTTGGAGGCAACACTGAATTGATCTGAAGAAACAAATGTAGTATTTCCCGCCCATCTGTGTTTGTGGATTTAAAATATTGGTGGTGGGAGCTCCCCGGTGGTGCAGTGGCTTAAGGCTTCGGCGCTGGCGCTGTCAGCGCTGCGGCCTGGGTTCGATTCCCAGTCAGGGAGCTACCCACATACCAAAAAAAAGCAAAAAAATAAAAAATAAAATAAAATAAAATAAAATATTGGTGGTGGTTTTGGGGGGAGCATCTTTGAAATTTGGCAACTCCAGTGACCCCTGGCTTTATGTCTCCCCCAACCCTCTTCTCTCCCACAATCCAGGGACCAAGAATGATCTAGTGTCTTCAGAACAAGCGGCCAGCAGCACCCAGATATTGTTCCTTTGTCCAGAATTCCCATCCCCCTTATTTCCCACTGGTGAGTCCCCGGGCTGAGCTCGCAGCCTTCCCCGGCTTCCCGAAGGAGCGTGGCCCCGGCGGTCTGCTCTGTGGGAGGCCCTGTCCTGCCTGAGGCTGCTGAGCCAGCTCAAAGTCCCCTGTCCCTAAGGTTGGGGCTGGGGGGTGGGGGTGCTCTGAGCTGCGTGCATGAGAACTGAATGACACCAGAGGGAAAGGATCTAGAGAGGGCCCTGTGTTTAATTCAACTTTCTCCTGCGTGTCTCGCACACAGAACCTTCTGGATGGCCTGCGGGTCATCTGACGTGTGGGGTTTCTTCCTGACTCACTGAGGTCCTGGGTGGCGGCCAGGAGGCGCCTTCGGTCAGAGCTGGCTGGGCGCCAGTGTCAGGGCGTCACTCTGGGAGGCGACCGGCAGAAACCTCTCTGGAGCTCTCTAGCTAAATCCAGATTTCCGTGCCTCCAGATTCGTCTGTGAAGGCCAGCCGTCACATTTTTTTAACAAACACGAATTGTGTGGCTATCACGGCTGAATCTCCTCGGAAACCTTTAACCGTAGGACGCAAGAGGACAGACAACTGCTAACAGAGGTTGTGCCTGGAGGGGCGGGGGCGCCAAAGCAGAAATTCCACGCGTGAGTCAGAGTCCTGAAAAACAGGGTTTTACTTCCACCAAGCAGGGCCTACAGACGGAGCGGGCCCCGGTTCAGACGCAGACGTTCCCAAGCCTGGTCCTTCGGAAATGCTCAGGAAATTCAAAAAAACACAAACATTTTAAATCAGAAATACATTTCAATTCATGGAAAGACACGTTAGACGGCCGATCAGAGTTCCTGCTGAAAAATGCTACAAGGTAGAGGGTCTCCGAAGGCTCAGGGCCAGCAGACGTCGGAGCCCCGCTGCGAGCTAGCCATCTCTGCTTCACTTAAACAACAGCAGTAAATGCAGGGGCCTGTCTGCGCTGCAAACACCCCAACGGGAAGTTAGAGCCTCAGCCCCCCTGGAACGTAAGGGTCCGTCTCGATCCCGTCCCTGGGGAGAACCCCTGTGACCGTCTTAGCGCCCGCCTCCCCAGAACAGTTCTTTCCTTTGCAAATCCAGTTTGTTTTCTTTCACACTTTTATTAAGGTAAAATGAGTGCACGGTGTTTGAAGTGTACCGTTTGGTAAGCTCTGATGTGGGTACCCCCGCGCAACCCGTACCGCGACCAGACCAGCACGCTCGAACGTGTCTATCTTCCAGAAGTTTCCGTGAGCCCCTTTCTTCTCCCTTATTTATTCAGCTCTCCTCTGTCTTTTCACTGGAGCACTTAATCCACTTGAAAGTAATTGTTGCTAGATAGGTAGTTATTGCCTTTTTATTATTTAAAATTCTTTATTTTCTTCTTCTCCCTAAAGCAGCCCCTCTAACATTCCCCGTGACACTGGGTGGCGGTGAGGAACTCCTTTAGCTTCTCCTTGTCTGGGAAGCTCTGTGTCTGTCCTTGGATTCTCAATGACAGCTTTGCTGGGTAGAGTAATCTTGGTTGCAGGTCCTTGCTTTTCATCACGTTGAGTATTTCCCGCCAATCCCTTCTGGCCTGCGAAGGTTCTGCTGAGGAATCAGCTGACAGTCTTGCAGGAGCTCCCTTGTAGGTGACTAACCGCCTTTCTTTTGTTGCTTTTAAAGTTCTCCGACTTCACCCGTTGCTGTTTTGATGCTGACGTTGCTGGTGTGGGCCTGTTTGGGTTCATCCTGTTTGGGGCTGTCTGTGCTTTCTGGGCTCATGTGTCTTATCTCCTTGCTGACGGGTGGGGCGACATGTAGCTCCCCTCCAGCCCCTCACACCGTCTGCAGCACCTGCTGCCTCTGGGTGGTGTGAGCTCAGCTGTCCACTTGTCCTGCTGACACGTCAGGCCAGCTGCGACCACCAAACTCTGCTCCCTTGGTGCCAGAGGTAGCAAAAGGGACCCGAGTGTGGAGGCGCTTGCTTTGTGGCATTTGGTCTGAAAATACTCCAATGACTCATTTTAACTTCTTCTTTAAAGACCCTCTTTCCCAGTTGTCACACCAGGAGGACATGATTCAGCCCACAGCACTTCCCCCTCTCTGGGCTCCGGGGTAGTCAGGTCGTTGGCCATAATTACATTGAACACAGGGCTAATTAGCACGTACTCTGTTCCAGGAAATCAGAGCAACATTTTGAAGGGCGTTCTGAATTAACGAAATGAAGTGTTGAGAACGAATGTTCCAGCATTAAAGGACGGAAGTGAGACCTGCAGGAGGCAGCTAGCGGCAGACGATGCAGAACTCGAGGTGCTGACAGAGGGAGAAGATGGCGTGACCGAGAGGTGTGGCAGACGTGGACATGCAGCAGACCCGGCTCCTGGGTGGAGGGGTGAGTGAGTGAATCAATGGTCCCTGTGCGTCCCCAGCATCAGCAGAGGGCCAAGCACAGAGTAGGCACAAACCCGTTGTGCGAGAACGTGAGCTTCGTACTGGACTCTCGTATTGCGTTGCAGTTCTACCGTGAGCACAGGGGATGTTCTTAGAAAACGACTGATCATCTAGTCTAAACTTTGCCAAAATGTCAGCTACTGATTCCAGACACGCTGCATTTACTACTCGGTTGAACCACAGGAAATGGCCATTCCATATGGTTCAACCTGATCCAACCTCTGAGTTGCTTGTTTACATTTTTAAGAGGACACAGAAAATGACAAAGCAATGCACTGAGTCAAAACCAAGGAGCATCTGCAGGCTGTAATCAAACGGTCACATAAATAGAAACCTACTCCCAAAACACAGCTTCCGCTCCACATACGCACTCGTAGGAGTGAAATGTCTTTTCGGTGTCCTCAAGAAAGCCAGGCGGCGAGGGCCTAACAGCCTTCGGTCACTAAGTTGCAGGGGACGTACGACACTTTTATTTTCGGTGCAAAAGTGTTTACGATATTAGTCTTACTGTGACATTCTCTGTAGTGACTGCATGTTTTATTGGCTGGCTGGGATGTCCCCCACAGCCCCACCAGTGAATGGCCCCATTGTCACGCCTGTGCACATCGGATTTACTGTTGGGGTTGGGCTAATCAGAGATCAGCTCATGCCGAAAAGCATGACGGAAAACATAACACAGCACTGCCAAGGAGGCCCTCTTGAGTCGGTGCCCTGCTGTTTTATCTGTACACGGTGTGCAACCATCAGCGTCAAGCAGAGCTCTGGGGGTGTAAGCTGCCACTCCCGGCCACTAAGCTGCCACTCCCGGCCACGCTCACAAAACTGCAAAGCCCCAAGGGCGGGCCGTGCGCGGCTTACCTGCACCGAGAACACGGCAGTGCCGGTGCACCTGGGACAGCAACCACGGCGGTCCCCTGAGCCAACAGACGCCGTCACTCAGCTTCCCTTCCAATACCAAGAACTCGGGGCACACGCTGTGTGTGCCCCGCGCGCCCCCGAGTTTTCGCAGACATCTGGAGGACAGCCTGACACAGCACGCGGCGGTCGGCGTGAGCACGCTCCACGGAAGAGCAAACAGAACCGTCAGCTCTCGGGAAGGGGCACGCGGGGTCCGGGAGGGGCAGGCGCACGCGCCCTCTCAGGTCGGCGTGGGAAGCCGGCTGAGGGCGTGACGGCGGCGGTGGGCACAGTGCTTCCGACTTGCAAACGGAGGAAGCGGTCACTCCCGCAGCAGCAGATGTTCTGGAACGGAAAATGCCCGGAGGGGCACGAAATCACACACTTCCCAGCGTGACGGGCAGCGTCCGCGGGAGCGGGCAGGCCAGCTCCCCCGCTCAGGCTGGTTGGATCGTGCCCTGCCCGCGAGGACCCTGGGAAGAGCGCGAGCGGTGCAGGTGCGTGCTCGGCCGTGGGGGGACGTGCTGCCCGTGTGCGCCCCGGCTCTTCCCAGCTCTGCTGAGCTCTGGGGCAACTTCTTCCCGTAGCTCCTTCCGGCAGGTACGTTTCTGTCCTCCGGGCAGCCAACTGCAGCCGGCGGGCATCCTGTCCGCCCTGGTTCCCCTCGCCCAGGCCTCCCACAGCTCGCCAATCCCGGCCGCCCCCGCCCCGCCCAGCACCCCCCACCTGGGTCGTTCTGAACCCGCGGAGTCGGGACTTTGTGGAGCGTGGCTGGCTGACCATCCGGCCTGCAGCTCCGCCTGCCCGGGAGGGTAACGTGCCACGAAACCACCCGTTACCGTCGGGGAGCGCACGACTCCCAAGCTGAAGGAGACCAGATGAGGGTGACGGACGGTTCTTCTCACTTTTATTCAAATAAGCACGACTGTACACAGCCTGAGGAGCCCCCACCGTCCCTCCTTTCAGGCTGGTGCTGAGATTCCAGGTGTCACTGCCACGGGCACGTCGTGGCGGTGCAGGCCTGTCCGTTAGTCCGAAACGACCGGCCCACGTGAGCCTGGCCGAGATGAGCGCGGACCTCTTTGGGGCCAGGAAACATTCCCACAATGGGCCTTTGGATAAAATGTAATTGTTTTCTCCTCTACACTCCCAGATCAGGCACTTGAAATTGAGAAATTTCAGGAATGTGCAACTGAGCTCATTAGAATTCACTGAATTTGGTTTCCTAAGGCGGCCAACCGCGGGGGAGAGAGTGGCGTTGCGTGTTGGCCACCCGGGTCCTGAGCAGCGCTGACAAGCTGACAAGCACTCAGGGGTTTTCCATGCACGAGCGCTTGGTTCGTGAACGCAAGGGCTGGGGGCACGTCATGTGTGGGGACCAGGCTTGCTTTCCCTGAACTTCTGTCTTTAAGATGAAGCAGTCGTTGCTTTCGTTTGAAACTGGCTCTTCACGGGGAAAACTCTGACCTTGCCGGTGGCTTGGCCCCTGGCACCCCACCGGGTCATTTCAGCAGCCGTTATGGCTTCAACTGCTGACTGACAGTCTGCTTCTAGAAGGAACCCGTTTAGGTGGTTCCTTCTTCCCTGAAGCCAGTAGGGTGAATGTAACCTAAGTGACTCAAACTCAGTTCAATCATGTCACTTCTCCTGGTCAAAAAGCAGCCAAAGACAGGGCCCCGAGGCAAGGGGGTCTGCGGGACGGCAGAGCGAGAGGCGTGGGCTGGTGCTTGTCCCGTCACACCGCCACACGGTGTGGCGCCGTGTCCCACACTGTGTCCCAGTGTCCCACGACGGCCCTGGGCAGACTGGGCTGCAGGGCCGGGCGAGAGGCCACGCAGCTTCCACGGGGCCGGCACTGACCCGGTTTCCCGGTGCTGAGCAGCAGCCCAGGCGCGGGGATAAGGCCGGGCACGTGAGGACCGCGCCCGAGCAGAGGTCGGCGAGGTCGTCTAGGAGCCCGAGGAAGGTCAAGTCCACCGTCTACAAGTACAGAGTCCCGACCACCTCACAGCCATTCCTTTAAGACAAAACTAAACCACTCTGAAAAGTAACACGCTTTGAAAGCCTTCGCCACATTTATAAAAAGAACAGAACAGTTCAAACGCTTTTTAAAAAATCCTTTAAAAATGTCATCTCAAGAGCCTCCTCCTTAAGAATATAAACCAGTTTAAGACATTTGGTGGCTTCCTGGGAAGGGATACGCAGTGACATTTTACTGCTCAGCTCGTCTATTTGGTAAAAGCTCTAGAAAGAGTTCCGTCAACGAGACAACTGTTTTGGAAAGGAGAGTTACAACTTCCTCCAAAATGTCAAAAGGAACAGAATGTAAACACCACGTATTTCAAATATCAGTGTAACAATATTAATTCCGTTAAATAAATAAAAAAGGAAGTGGCACCAACGTTATGGCAATTTTTCAACAACAAAAATGTAGCTCAACGATATTTTAAAATAAACACGTGCTCCCAACAGGGACAGTCACCCTTGGCACACCCCGAGACCTCGGGGGCAAGGCGGCCCCGCACTCGGCCCTGCGCGCCTGGGAGCGCTGCCTGACCCTGCGGCCCGCGGCGGTCACCGTGCGGGGCGCGTCAGCCGCACTGAACAGCAGGCGGAGGGCTGTCCCTTGTCCCCTTTCTTTGCTCTTCCAGGGTGTGCTTGAATATTTTCTTCAGGGTGTCGTACACGACTGGTCCCTTTTCAGAATCAATATGGACCTGGTGACAAGGAAGATTCGTATTCAGGACACTGTGACGAGAATTTTAACCCGTTCCTTCTGGGAGAACAGAGGTGGGGCAGAGAAAGCACTGACACTCATAAACCAGGTGAACTCATACGTGCACACACAGCTCACTGTGTTAGAGCTGCCAATCACGTCGATGCCCAACGCACCAATGGAAACCCCAAGAGTGGGACCGGGGGCCTGGACGCGCAGCGCGCACCGTCAGGACGCAGGTCCACGCGAGGGCCAGGCGAGCGCTGAAGCCGGGGCAGGTAAGACGCAGAGCAACCCACACCTGAGCTGGGTGGGGGGCAGCCCTTCCCCTGGCAGGGGCCCGGCGTCTTCGGCCAGGAAAGCCTGCTGCACGCCAAGAGGACGCGCAGAGAAAGGGCGCCCTGCTGCTCTCTGCCGAGGACGTGCCACCCGAGACCCGGGCCCGGGCCGGCAGTGCCGGACGCCAAGTGCCCCGCGGGTACAGCCGGCTCAACCAGGAGACGCGCTGGGCCCTGCGAGGCGCGTCGCTCACAACCCGCTGGGGGCACGCAGCTGCCTCCCCTGCTACAGAAGCTGCATGTCCCGCACACCCCCACCGCGCAGCTCGTCCCGTGAGGAAACGGGCGTTTTGGGGCCCAAGGTCTGCGACGACTTCGTAGGAAACGGCAGACACATCTCCGTTGGGAGTGAACACAGCTGCGAGGGGTTTGACGTTAGAGGACGCCGTGACCTCTGCACCCCGATGAGCACAGACCAGGCCGCGGGAGGCCTGAGGGGCAGGCCGGGCGCACGCACCTTGGTGAAGGCTCTAATGGCCTGGGCAAGGACGGCCTCCTCCAGGTCGGCGGGCACCGTCCGCAGGCTCGCCGCGCAGTGCAGCACGCAGAGAACCGTCTGGTGCTGGTCCTGCTTTTGCAGAAAGCGGAGTCACACGGGTTGTCTGCAAAGTGCCTCCAGGGGTAAGCTCGGAGCAGCTGCGGGGGGACCCGGGGCGGGAGGCCGCCTGGGAGCAC
>PVJL010017517.1:0-18023 GCA_004026885.1 Lyroderma lyra
GGAGGCAGGGAGGGCGCGGGTCCCACAGCAAAGTCATCGAGGCATGACTGAGGCCTCTGGGTTTTGGTTTTGATGAGCTGGCTGGCGGTCCGTGGGGAAGTCCCCCCAATAAACAGTCATTCCAGACAACTGCATCCCTCACAATGACTCGGGAGCGCACTTCGCGCTGACGACAGGACAGTCCAGGCGCCGGGGAGAAGGCAGGCAGGGAGCGAGGGCGCGGGCTGTCCCGCTGGGCGCCCGGGGCGGGACAGGCCGCGGGGCAGCTGGTGGGGGGCCGACTTACTGTGGGGTAGGGGTGGGAGCAGAACACCGTGTATTTCCGGATGACGCCGTTCAGCTTGAGCGGGGGCAGCCAGGACACGAAGACCATGGAGGCGGAGGCCGCAGCCGCCTTGACGCCCGCGGGCGGACCTGGAACTGAAGAGCCGGGCGTTTAGTCACCAAGACGGGGCCTCCGCCGACGCCACCCCTGCGCCCTGCCCAGCTGTCCGGGGTCGGCGGCACGGTGTCCCCTCCCGATGCACGTGGGGGTGCTCCAACCCCCAGCACCTCAGAATGGGACCTCCTTTGGAGACGGCCCTCAGGGCGGGTCCTAACCCCACAGGACTGGCGCCCCTATTTCCAAAAGGGGAGCTTGGACGCAGACTGGCACGGACAGGACATGCTGTGGAGACGCAGGCATGGGACCGCCGTCCAGCAGCAGATGCTCCCCAGGCCTCGGAGGGAGCCGCCCTGCCCACCCCGCGGTCCCGGCCCCCAGCACCGAGAGGCCATACGTGTCCGTCCCGGAAGCCCCCAGGGACAGCAGCCACAGGAACTCCCAGACATTCTCTCTCTGAGACCCGGGGGCCACGTGCTCTGGGAGCTCCGTTTTCGCAAGAACTCAGGTCCGCCAGAACCCCCTCGACATCTGACCACCTCGATACCTGAGCAGTGTCCCAGTTCTCCACCATCACCCCAGCCTGCCTTCAGCAGGACTCCTGCTAGATCAGCTGAGTCAGAGTGCCCTGTCCCCAGTGTTCCCTCTGGATGGTAGTTTTCCATCCATCGCCCCATCTCTCGCCCTTTGCTCCTGGGCCGCAAATTCTTGCTTTTCCTGCTTGTGTTCAGAGTCGAGCCCCGCCGCTCTCCCCGACTGTAAAATCCCCACGGGGAGGCCCGGCAGCAGCCTCAGTGGTCCCCTGAGTAAAGCCTTCAGCAGGGGACACGAGCGATGGTTTCTTTAACAGGACTAACACGATCGCTTCCAGTCGCCGTTTTCCTGGGACCCTTCCCTGCCCGTCCCTGTCCCTGGTGACATCCTGCCTCTCAAGACTGAGAGGGTTTAACTACCACAGGTTTTGGCCTTGAACAGCCTGGAGATGTGGACCTTGCCTCCTGGGTCAGGCTGAATGAGGGGGGGCTATCATCTCTCAGTCGTGGGAGGCCACTACTCTTTCTTGCCCCCAAAACACTTCGTAATGGCAGCTCTGTCGGCTGAGGAGAGGCACAGCAGCCTTTTTTGGAAGTGGATCTCTGTATCAAAGATGCACAGTTTGTACAGATGACATGTGTCTGTGTACAAATCATCAAAGAAGGTAGAAAATGGTGTTAAAAACATTAAACATCATTTGGGAGTGAGATTATGGGCACACCCCCCGCTCCGATGCTTCTGTTCCCCAGGTGGTAGAGGGAAGACGGGGTGGGGTGGGAGGACGCAGGGAGGAGAGGGGCGCTCCTCCAGGAGGCAGGTCTAAGGGTCCACGTGGAGCGTGGTTCCCACCTTGACAGACCTCTTGAAATTCAAACCAACAGAAGTCCCTTGTGAGCCCCTGCAGGAATCTTGGAGTCTGCTCCAACAACCACCTAACTGTTCAGCAAATATTTTGGGGGTTGAATGTATGCCTCATAACCGCCACCTTGGGCCTTTAGGTCCTAACAGCAAACCCCACAAGTCCGGTGAGAGTACAGTGGAGGTGATACAGTCCTTAGTTGAAAATATAAATCTTGGTGTCAGTCTTTGGCGAGTCCTGTGACAGCACAGGGTCTAGGAAAGGAAAGGGTGCCCCAGGTTAACCAACGCTCTCCCTTCCTCCTGCAAAGCCACCCCCTGGCTGGGATCCCCCCACCAAGCACCCGCTCTGGCCAGCTTCCTTCTAGGAGCCCAGGCACCTTGGCCATAACCACCCGAGTTGCCGCTCAAGTCCCATCTGCTCCCACCCTGTTGTGACCACTGTGCTCGTCATGGTAATGCCATTTAATTCATTATGGAAACCAATGACACAGGAGCACGAGGAAAGCTGTTTCTATGACAGTTAATGGGACCTCCCTCTGCAGGGGAGGTTGAAAAGAAAAAGGTTCAATCAGGTTGGGAAGAATGGGACACGCGGCCAACATCAAGGCAAACAGACTTAAAAAATCAACAAATAGACTGTTAGCAAATGGCAACGTGCTCCTGCCCCGGCCTCAGGAGACCGAAAGGGGTCGCGGCAGGAGACCCACGATGAACACAGGTCACGGGACGAGAGAGGGCCAAGAACTCTAAGCTCCCCGCCCAGGACTTTAAGCGGTGAGCCTAACGTCGTGTTCATGAGTTGACACACGGGCTTACGGCGTGTCTCTTGGTCACCGTGGAATTCAGTGATTCCTGGCTGTAACAGGTTATTTATGAACTTGTCACGACCACATTCACATCTAAGGGCGTTCACTGCACCCACTGTCTAAGCCCCCACCCGGGTCCTCACACACTGGTTTGTGGTGCCACCTGTCCATGGACGGTTATTAGACATCTGTACAGAAACTGGGAGGTCCTAGACACTCTGGAAATGTCTTCTGGGTTGCTGAGCCGATCCTTTAAGAGCCAGAATTTAAAATGTTAGTTCTGGTTGGGGCCAGACAATGGTGGTTAAAGGTGAGGGCCCTGCAGCCCCCCTGCCCTGTGGTTCTCTGTCCTGGGCAAGTCCACTGATGTCTCTGATAAGCCTCAGTTTGCTCATCTATGGAGCTGGAACGATAATTGCTGATTATGAGAGATGATCCGCATAAAGAACTCACATGGAGTCCTTCACGCCATCAGCACTAAATAAATTCTAGCTATGATTTGTAATCACCACCATCACCTCCTTACTTTACGTGACACTGTGGGGTCTTGGCCTTTGCTCCGTGATTCAGTTTTGAGTTAGAAACACAACATGTTGAGAACTGCACAGGACAGAGAGGATGCAGGACAGTCTGTCTGGGACACATTTTCTTAAAACGTCCCTTGTCACCAGACCACATTTTGGTAATCTGCTCTGTGCTTATGACGGCACAGGCGAGCTTAAGCAGTTGGCACCAATTTCCCCGAGTCCCTTTCTGACAGCAGAGCTGACGGGCTGGAGTCAGGGAGCCACCTCCTGGGCATTCTCCCAGTTTGCCTGGCACCGGCTTCGGATGCTCTTACAGCTGTAAGCCCACTGCTACTGGCACCTCCACTCAGGTCCGCGGGCACAAGAGCTGCCACGTCCCCAACAGGGCTCAGCATCTTGCCCCTTAAGCCTGACCTCCTCGTGTCCCCCACTGCAGGGAATGACACTATAAAAGTCAGAACTGAGCATGCTCCTTCCCACTCCACCGCCTCAAAGGATGTGCAAGGTCGGGGTGACCTTCAGACATCCCCGCAGACATGCCGGGTCAGCGGCCGGGGTCTCCCCGTGGCTTGGTGTTCCGTAACACTGGGCCCCAATGTTGGGCCCTGGAAGTGACATGCTTCTCCCACCGAGGGCCTTGTTCCATGGTGACCAAGGGGGTTGGGGTTCTTTCTGTCTGACTTAGAAGCAGCAAACCTCCATGCTTTGGAGGGGCCACGTGACAGGGAAGGGTGACGGCCTCTGGGAGCGGAGGATGGGGTCCTGTCAACAACCGACCCTCTTGAGAGAGACCTGACCTCAGGTGGCCCTGCAGCCCCTGCCCACACCTGCCGTCAGCATGTGAGACGCCGGGCTGGGGACGCAGCTATGCCGAAGCCCCGACCCAGGGGAACAGCGAGATCACAGGTTTGTGTTGTCACAAGGTCCCAAGTTTGTGGTGGTTTGCTGCAGAGCACAGAAAATGGATCCACACAGCGAAGGCCTCTCTGACATACCCTAACCAGACATCCAAGTTGGTGTTCGCAAGCATGCCACCTCGGAGTATGGCAGAAGCCGGCGCAGTGTCTGCGCAGTGCCTGAGCCGGCGCCCGTCCTGTCCCGTTCACGTGCTAGGTCTGGTGGCCAGGCGCAGGCAGGTGCGTGTGCGCACGCGCGTGTGTGGTTTGTGGGTGTGGTGTGTGCACATGTGCGTGGGTGTGCGTGCGTGCGTGGTTTGTGTGTGGTGTGTGAGTGTGTTTACACTGTGTGTATTTATGAGGTGTGTGTGGTGTGTATGTGTATGTGGTGTATACTTACGGCGTGTGAGTGTGTGTGTAGTCTGCATGTGTGTGGCATGCATGTGCATACGTGATGCACCATGGGACCCCAGCTGCACAGTGGCCTCTGTGAGCCATGAGCAGGTGACATGCTCCTGGACAGATGCACCTACATTGCAGTTATCACCCTCAGGGATGACGCACACATGTCTTTCCTCTTCGGGTTTCATAAGACTCCACCCTCTCCGGCCTTGGCTTTCACTAGAGCAGTGGTTCCGAGATGGCCTTTAAAGGGACACCAACATATAAGTCAAGTGGGAGTCCTTGAAGCAGAACGGGGTGCATGGAGGCCCCAACTGGGCCTCTTACCTACCACTGGGCACCTCAGAGGCCCCCCTCAGGAGCCCTGGGACCTGACAGGCACCTGTAAGAGAGTCACTGCAGAGGAGGGCGCTTGGGTCCATATGGCAGAGGGCCTTCTGGGTCATGCTGCTGGAGCACCTGCTGCCACACAGAGCATGACAGCACTGCCACCGCTAACTGATTAATGGATTAATTGCCAGGCCCTCCCAGTAGAACACATCGCCTGCAGTGTGAATAGAGGGGCGGCACTACCTAATTCAGCAAATCGACACACACAGACCATCGCTTTTAGGTGCACTGGGTGCAGGTACACAGTCACCTGCGAACACACCACCTAAGCGTTCAAGAGAACGTACGGCTCAAGATGTGGGCAGCCGTCGGCTTCGGCGGCATCCTGACATCCACTTATCTTTCGCTCGCTCTTAGCTCGCCTTGCAGTGACCCCACTAAAGGATCACTGATGATGGGGAGGGAGCGAAGATGACACGTCACAGCTCCCGGGCCTCCTCACGTCACGCCTTACAGAGTTAGGTGCGCTAGCGAGACCTCAGCCAATCCCTGCACTTGAACACAGCTGTCTCCATGGACGACGCTGACTTTTGCAGAAAAGGGTCAGGGCTGAAATGACCTTAGGCTCGCATAATGTAAAGGACAAGTGTGAAACCGACAACCTGCACTTTGTTGGAGTTCTCTTTCCCGGCAGCTTGGCTCAGATCATAGTCTCGGCAAATCCAAGGAGGCCTGGAGTTCACAAACGTTTTAGAATTCGGAATTTGTTGCCATGTGTTCAAAACCAGAAAGCCACGTCGGCCAAGAGCTGTTCGCGGCGTAGAATGGTACAGGTTCTCACTGACTGAGTCGTCCTGGGATGGGGACCTGAGAGGCGAGTGAGTCTCACAGACCCCGAGAATGCGACCATGGACCTGAGTCTGTGTCTATGGACCACGGATCCTCACAGAGCCTGAGAAACGGCGTCAGGTACAAAAAACTTGTTCTCCAAACAAACATTTCAGTGGCAAACTCTCTCCTGCAGAAGTCAACTTCTTGCCTGATTTTGTACTCTATTTCATCTAGTTTTATTTATTACTTTATTCTGGTTTTGTGTGTTTTGCTAGCAAGTGATCAAATTGCCTGTTTTAAGATGATCAGTGAACGACGTAATTTACAACTCTAGGCCCCCTGACCCTGAGGAGACGGGTGTAGAGCATGAAACTGAAGATTTGATGTTAATGCATTACTATGACTATTTCTTTAGTTGTGAGAATATCGATAAACACTGAGAAACTTCAACCTGTGCCCAGAATAATGTGGTATTAAGAAAGAACTTAATACATGTTGACCATTATTTAATTTACTGGAATTTTATCCACATTTTTACATTAATTTAATTGAAGTTTGCAGTGTATCCAAATTTCAAAACCAGAAGTCTTCACAATAAAAAAGATCTACATTCTTAATTTTATTAAGCATTTCTTCCATGATAATTAGCCTCTGTTTCTTCTTCTTTCAATTGGGCATAAGGTTGCATTCTGTTCTATAAACTGCCCCAACGTCGATCTACGTTAGATGCTGCAACTGAAAGCGGGGCTGGCACAGTTCTTCACCATTTCTGAATTAGTGACTTTTCCACATGAATCTGGGGGATAAGCTCATTACTACACTGGTTTTTCTCTCCCTCCACCGAATCGCTGTTCTGCTTCTCTTTATCCTAAGTAAATATGGACGCTCAGTTTTGCATCGCCATTTGTCCCAGAGCAGCTCACATGGATTGCGTCCCCTCCTCCCCAGGGTGACGGGTACACCCAAGGCAGGGCCTCCCGTCACTGACCACATCTCCACCAGATGCAAAAGCAGAGCATCAGCACCAGATGCAAAAGCAGGGAAGGACTAATTGAAAAATTAGACTTTGGGTCTCAGGGTCAAGTTTCGAGACACAACTTTGTGACTTCTAAAGCTGCAGGGTTAATTAAAAATTGATCCAATAGGACGAGTCCATAAGGAGCTGCAGACAGCTTTCCCTTATTAGAGTTTTGTTTCTGAAAAATGCAGCTGTCACAGTTCATCCTGCTCATCAATTTGCTCTTTAAATAATAATTCCAGTGACATCTCTGCTACTGCTTATCAAAGCAAAAGAATGTTCCACCCCTGTTCTAAAGGAGGAGAGATCAAACAATCAAATACCTTGTGTCAGGAGCCATCCCACTACGTGTCAAACTAAGTGTTTGCACGTATCACTATACTTTTTCTATCTTAATTCTGTGCAGTCTGATCATTATGGAAATTCTGTACATGAAGAGAGTCAGAGGAGGTCACATAAGGCATGCAAAGTCCCATAGGCAGTGGGTGACAGGGCGAGCATCTGGACATGGCTCTCAGTCTATTACACTTTTAAAATTGAATTGGAGTTGTCTTCACTCAGGACATGGCTCTGTGGATCTATTAGTGTATGACTTCCTAATGGCATTGCATTTTGACCTTACAGTGCTCTAAATAACCCAATCTCTCTGAGCAGCAGTAGCTGACACGTGCACACTTCTAGGAAGAACAGCCTGCATGTTCTAGAAAAGCTAAAGCTAATGAGGGTTCATTTGGGTGCAGGCCCTGTGATGAGAAAAGGGCTAGAGAGACAGTGAAAGCAGCAGGTGAGGGTGAATAAATGGGACTGCTGGCGGGAGGAGGGCGCGGCGCGCAGAGGTGAGAGTAGACTGAGGAGGGCGGTGGCGGGCTACGGGTGTCCGGAAGTGTTGTGAGGGGACAGATACGCTGGAGAGAAGCATCCAGCCAGGCCTTGGAGCGTGAGTGCTGAGCTCTGCTTCTGCAGGATGGGCGTGAGGTGCAACAAAACACGTTTGTAATTCTACGTGGTGAACGGGCCACGGGGACGTCACACCTGCCGACACAAGGGAGGTCCTGGGCAGCGGGTGGGCAACAGCGCTCCCACCCCGACCCTGCCCAGACCCTGGGGAACAGAGTGTGGAAAGACCAAGAACCCGCAGAGCGAACCTAGCACAGAACTGCGGTATCCTGGCGTCTCATCTCAACGCTCCCTCTGGAACAACTGCTCTGATTTGCAGGGTTCCACGTGGCGGTCCCTTTGGTATCAGTGCTCCTTCCTTTATTAAGGTGGAGTGTGCTTTTCTCACTAGGGCTCTAATATTTATTAGGATTTAAACTGTTCTTTAAACAGGCTTGGTTAAGGCCCTGCAGGGTTTCTCTTTTAAAAATAATACAAAAGACTGTTTGCCGTGTCGTTTTTGTAGGTTTGGGAAACTGTCACATAACTCAGTCTGAATTGTGTTAAGTGGCAAAAATTAATGGCCTGGAAAAAAGTGTGCCATAATTTAAAATTTTACTAAATCATATATTCTTATATGATATTTAAAGATAAATATGACGCTCTCAAATTAAGGGCTTAGTCTAAAATTCTGATGCGACACAATGATTTTCAAGTGGGAGGGTGGGAACAATCAGAGCTTACACTTAATGGCTGAAGTCACTGAAATTATTCTGATGGGACACAGAACACACATGGTGAATATTATAGCTCTGGAGGAAAAGGCATTTTTGCTTAAAATAACATTTGACCCAAAAATGATAGGAAAAGGGAGAAACAACAGATAAACAAAGGCAATGCAGGAAGTTGGTTTGAATCTCACTGGAATATTCTGGGAGGGCAGAGAAAGCTTTGCACAGAGCGACGTCAAGGCCAGGGGGATGGGTAAGGGGACTGCCCACCCCAGCGCTCCGCCCACACCCCCTGAGAGCTCCGCCCCAGGGCTCCGCCCTGAGAGCTCTGCCCACGCCGCAGCGCTCCGCCCATGCCCTGAGAGCTCCGCCTCTCCCCTCTCCCCAGCTCCAGCGCTCCGCCCCCGTCCCGAGCGCTCCACCCCTGCCCCCCCAGCGGTCCGCCCCCGCCCCGAGAGCTCCGCCCACGTGCCCATCCCAGCGCTCCACCCACACCCCAGCGCTCCGCCCTGAGAGCTCTGCTCACGCCCCAGCGCTCCGTCCCCGCCCCGAGAGCTCCGCCCACGCGCCCGTCCCAGCGCTCCGCCCATGCCCTGAGAGCTCCGCCCCTCCCCTCTCCCCCGCCCCTCCCCTCTCCCCCGCCCCAGCGCTCCGCCCACGCCCGCCCCGAGACTCACCATCCTCTTTGGTGCGGGTGAAGATCTGCTCGCTCCGGACGCCGTCCCCGGCGCGCGTGAAGGCCAGCACCTGGATGCTGTAGTTGGTGTACTTCTCCAGCCCGTCCAGCTCTAGCGAAGGCTGCATCGTGGTGACGTTTTTGATCTCCCCCAGCTCTGGAGAACATGAAAACACCGTCCGCTCACCGTGGCTGCGGGCCCGCGCCGTCGTGCCCCGTGCTGTCCCGATGTCCAGCACGGGGCCGCACGCCTCCATGGGTCACCCGTGAAATGACTCAAAGGGCCTGTGCACAGCTTTTCCACTGGGGAAAAAAGCCACTCTCACCAAACTGCCACAGACGGCCGCGTGGAGAACGGGTCTGAAAACAGCAATTCACTCCAAGTTAAGTGTTACAAACCTGACGCCAGCACCCCGGCTGCCACCCCGGGGAGGCCTCCAGCAGTAACTCATCACCCAGGTCCCTGGCATCTCCACCCCAGGAAGCGTGGAATGCACATCACCCTCTCCGCAGACATTTCCGACTGCTCATCAAGAAGGTTCTGCGGAATAACTAGGTATGGTGACAGATGGTCACCGGATGTGTCGTGCTGATCACTTTGTAAGGCATATACGAGGGCCGCCCAGGCAAAATCCAGCCCTAAGTGCCTCCATTTTTCATGTTACCTGGCTGGATACTTTCTGGACAGCCCTCGTAAATGCCTCCTCACTCTGCTGTACACTCGAGACCAATATAATAGTGTACGCCAACTCTAATTAAAAAATAAATGTAAGAAATCGCACACATTTAATGAGTTTGGACGTATGCATACACTTGCGGTACCATCATCAGAGTGAAGACAGCAAACGCAGCATCACTTCCAAAAGGAGGAGAAAAAGCTGCTGCAAGGCGGCCGTCGTTTTAAAAATCAACTCCACGTCAGCTTGCACGTCGGTCTCAGGAGGAACCTGACTCCTCCAACGTCTGGGCTGAGCCGACGTGGCTGCGCCCTCCCCCTCCCCCGCTCCGCCTGCGGGGAACCCTGCCGGCACGCTGGCCTGAGCCACACGCTGACGGGGCAGCCACAGCGTTAGCCACAGAGGCTTCGTTGTCTGGAGTGGGATCCACTAATAATTCTCGAAGATGGAACTTCCTGCTCCCCCATCTTTGGCACATTACACGTGGCAATTTGAGAAGACTTTACAATGACGTGCGGACACCCCTACGGGTGTCCTGGAGTTTGAGACGGGCCACCTGCCAAGGAACCAGAGCAGGAGGGAAAGGCCGGAGGATCTGCTCTCCCCCGGGGGCCACGTGGCCGCGGGTGCATCCCGCGTTCCGGGTTACGGAGAGGATGGGACGGGAGGGGGAGCTCCAGAGGGGCGCAGGCCGTGATCACGGCCCCTCGGCTCCGTTTAGAAAGCTGTGAGGTTGCTCATCAGTTTTCCTGCTCTCTGTTGCCTTAAGAAAGATGGCTAACATGCTGCGCATGCTCATGGAGGTGACAGCTCCGTCTGGGTTCACGTGCTCACTCATTTACTTAGCACGGCCATTCTGTTACTTCTACAGGTCACTCATTTTACAGGCGAGGAGACAGAGCCAGAGAGAGGAGTGACACCTCCTTGCCCAAGGTCACGGAGCCTAGCATCGTGGCTGAGAGCACGGGCTGTGGAACCACGTGCGTGGCCTCTCGTCCGCAGTCCACCATCCCAGTCACTCCACGGGGGTCACTCAGTGGAGCTGTCACAGGAGCCAGATTAAATGGGCTTTCAGCTGGCTTGGTTTTCTTCTCCTGATCTTTCTTTGCCTCCTGTCCTCTTAACACATTGCACAAAAGTTCAGAGATTAATGACCCCCCTATGCTGTGATTATGATGACTGTGGAATGTCTTTTTGATTTGGGGTGTGTGTGTGTGTGTGTGTGTGTGTGTGTGTGTGTTACCAAAAGGATCAGAGTGAACTGGACACAGGAGAAAAGTTAAATTTAAATAACCCATGGAGTGGCCGAGGCCAGGAGGGCTCTAGCGTGCAGCGAGGATGGAGCCAGGTTGAGAAGAGGGTACAGGAGGAATGCTGGGTCACAGACACAGCCTCCGACCCAAACATGAGCCAGAGGCTTGCTACCACCTTGAGCAGGTGAGCTCTGGGGCCAGGCCACTTTGCCGGGGGGTGAAAGCAGGCCAAAAGGGCAGCCCCCAAAAGATGCCTTTGGCTGAGGGTTCTTCTGCGGGGACGGGTGGTGAGATGCAGACTTTTAGGGGCCACAGTTTGGAAGCCTGTGCGGATGGCATAGGAAAATGAGAAGGGCATTTGCTCATGTGTGGTTGTCATGCTCTCAGAAAGGTGACAACTGCTGGGCCCAGAGGGTGGGGAACGCTCCCGTCTGAAGGAAGGGTGCCCTCGGTGACCATTAGGTCCCTTCCCGTTACAGTAATCATGTCTTATCATTTCCCCGAGCATGTCTAAGATAGGTCAACTGGATTAGGGTTAAAGAAACCCCAATGTTAGTGGAAAAAAGAGTGAGTATAGATCGCATCGAAATCTTTCCAGATTTAGGACGTTCTACACTGCTAAAGATTACACACACGCGCACACACACACACACACACACACACACACACACACACACACAAAATCAGGAAAAATGCAACTAAGGGTGGTGGGTTACCCGGGACCCTGTGCCAGCAGTTAGTCATGAAGACTTGACTGAATTATTTGACCTCCTGAGGCCGCTGCGTTTTGATTGATGCTTTTCCCTTCGAGCAGGGCCCAGGCGTCTCTGCCGCACAGACAAAATGGGCTCCAGTGTTACGGTGGGGGAAGGCTGTGCCCATCGATCGATCAGCGGATCGATCGGGTAGTGCTGTCCCCATGAAACCATGATGAGGGGCCGCCGTTAAGGGGAAAAGGCAAAGGGAGGCGCCCAGTCTTTTCTGAACAGAGCAACGGTTAAATGGAACGACTGTTTCTGAGTTACTCCACTAATTAGATTTGTATTTGGGTGCTGACTCATGTTGGGGTTCACCTTGTTTGTATAAACTCTTTTACCATGAACTAGGAATACAATTGCAGTTAAAGCCCCCATTCAATGATCCCCCCAAGATTTCCAAAACGACCTGACTTGCAGAACCAACTGGCAGACTAGATCCTCCATGATTAGCAGATACGGCAGAAACAGGAGGAAAGTTATGAAAAAAGCCAAATGCAAACCCATGTGCTTCATTCCTTTTTTTTTTTTTTTTTTTTTTTTTTTTTTTTTTTTTTTTTTTTTTAGTTTTTGTTCTTTTTATGGCTTAAATATGGGTTTTTATTATCTGCCTTTTACAACATCAACAGCACTATTTTTTTTTTTTTAAATATGGAAAGTAAAGAATAGTGTTTAGTTGAAGTCAGGAGTAAAATAATATAAAAAGAATATATAAAATCAGTTCAGGAATCACACTATTTCCATTATTGAAAGCTTTTTTTTAAAAAACTGTGTATTTTAAAACAAAATAGTTTTATGTGTTTATTTATATCCTCCCTCATTCTCAAAGGGTTTTAAGGCAAAAACACCACCCCTCACCACAGCAAACACCCTAAATGTTGCTGTTTAGAATCATCCATTTTTGCTTGGAAGAAAGACAGAAGATAAAAAGTAGCTCAGATTGAGATGGAAACAGGACTTCTCAACGTGCACTATTTCCCTAGCAAGCTCAGAGGAATTGCTTCTGTCAGCTCTTAAAAATGATTTAACTTTCTGATTCTGATGAAATTCTCAGAAATTTCATTGACATGTTGTACATTTAACCTGTGCTGTCAGACATATATTAACCAGCTTTGTCTGATCACTTTCACAATAACAAAATCCTTTCTTATACACATTTTTCAAAGTATTTGGGGTCATTTCTAATCCCAGCAGTAACACTCTGTCTCTCCCAGCCTGTATGAATGTGTGTGAGAGTTTGTATGTGTGTTTGTGTGACAGACAGAGATTTGTTCTCAAGGGTCAGTGGGTACAGTTCCCTAGATGTTACGTCTGTGGGAACCTCGGGACCACAGCCCCAGGCACTTGTGCAAAAGCACCCGGTAATTCCATGAAATTCCTGCTAATTCATGAATGTCATCTCTCAGAGGCTCTCCGTGAACAGGCTTGTGTTTCACGTGGAGAGTTTCTTTCTTATCTTTGGAAGTTGGGTGTAGAACTTCTGCATCAGGTACTAAGCACATCACTTTGGTATTAACACAGTGAGTAAGAGTATCTTTAGGAATGGTCGGCATTTCCAAGCATTGTTTACTTAAATCCTGAATAAGCACCGGGCATTAGAATATCTAAATTTTGGAAGCTTTAAGAGTGTAAAGTGGACTGAACCCCATCAGCCATCATGGAACTAAGATGCTAATAGGCGCCATTAGCAAATATGAGTGATGTGTGAAAAAGTAAGTGGTCACCACTGGATTCTGCGAGTATTTCCAACAAGAACAGGGGAGAGTTTTAGTGAAACAGCCCTTAGGTGAGTGTGTTCGGGTGTTTAAGTGCATCTTCTTCCAGACGGGCGTGGAAACCAAAATAAGAGTGTGCAATGGTTT
This sequence comes from Lyroderma lyra, assembly GCA_004026885.1. Taxonomy (NCBI): domain Eukaryota; kingdom Metazoa; phylum Chordata; class Mammalia; order Chiroptera; family Megadermatidae; genus Lyroderma; species Lyroderma lyra. Next base: position 13,418 of record PVJL010017517.1, read on the forward strand.
CCTACATGTTGTGCCAACAGAATAGATACTTTGGCAAATTTCTGTTGTTCTACACTTTACATCTGTGGGATTTTTCAAAAGCTTTATGGGGGGTGGAGAGGGAGATGCTGTGACGACATCACCCGCTTTAATCTGTCCCCCGTGGGGCTGGCGGTGCGTTATTAGGCTTGTGGTTCTCCGTGCATGAGGTCCCCCCTTACTCACTAGTCCAGGACACCCCACCAGGCAGACGCTGCAGCCTCAGTGTCCAGTGTGAGCCCAGCATGGAGTCGGTGCTCAGTGGACACGTCTGCTGCAGGATGGAGCCGGTGACACTTCCCAGAATGCCTCCCAGAGCTCGAGGAACGACTTTGGACTCCAGGAGGTATTAGGTCTCGTCCTCAGCACTGACAAGCACGTCTGGGTGCACATGGAGCTAAGGCACCCACCCGGCCACGTGCTGAGCGCAGTGCGCCCATTTCGCTAGCGTGCCTCCCTCTCTGAAGTCTGGCATCAGGAGGGGAGCCCCCTCGGTATTCAAGGTTCGTCTACCTGGGAGGGGCAGTGATAGCTTGGCTGAGTAGGCCCAGGAGTGGCACAAACCTGGGGGCCAGGCTGTGTGTGCTCACACTCAGAGGTGAGCTCACACCACGAGGGCCAGAAAGGAGCCCTGGGCAGGAGAGAGGCAGGACCCAGGGTCAGGGGGCCGGGGTGGGGGTTGGGGGGTGGGGGTTGGGGAGTGGAGAGCTGGGGGCGTGTGGAAGTGGGCTACCCAAAGCTCGGGAACCCGGCAGCAAGCTGGCCTTGGGAGGCCTTCCCGGTTAGGGGCTGCAGTGCAGGTGTGCACCTGTCATGCTCTCGGAGTGTCTGCCACCTGAGAGCAAAGACACTGTCACCGATGGTACCTGAGAGACCTCGGGCCCCGGGCTCACCGCCACCTGGGCAGGTCCTCTCTGGTCTGAGACATGCCCAAACGGGGGAGTTTCTGTACTACCTCTTGAAAGAAAAAGCAAACACAAAGAATCAAGACGATGGATGAGGGGCAAGAAGTGGGGGTGGGGGTGGGGAGGAGGAAGAGGCTGAGAAGGAGACCAAATCTGGAGGGTTTGGATTAGAGGCTCCCGTGGGGAGTGACAATGTACCTCTTAGGGTGTTCTGCCATTCCTTCTGAACCCCCTGAGAGACCAACTACAGAAACTTAAGACGCTTTCCTGCTGGGTTCTATTGGGGAACGGTAAGAGGTCAACCTCCCGGGATACACCTTGCATAGAACTTCCTAGAAACAGATCAAGGTTTTGGTTCTGCCTGCAGAGGCTTGACACAGGTACTCATAATTAGAAGACACATCCATGCTCAGACTGGCCAAGTGCCACCCCCCTCCCAGCCCTCCAATCGCTCCTCGAGGGGATGCAGTGCTTTAGGTGGCTGTGTGTGCCTGTTACAATACCGACAGAATAATGGGGGGAAGGGAGGGGGTCTCATCAAGGAGGAAATGCCCACTGCACCCAGAATCCCAGATGAGAAAGGGACCTTCCAGTTCCACCGCATATTTGGGGGGGCGGGGGCAAACTCGAAGCCCGAGTTTAGCCCTCTTACCTCCGTCCATGAGGTTGGCCCAGTAAATGACTCTGAAGCCCTGGAGAATTCCATTCAGTGCTTCCTTGGAGAGCGTGGACCAGGATATTGATATGCTTTCTGGTGATGTTGCTATGGCTTGGACATTTTCAGGGGGGTAACTGGGCACTGAAATTAAATAATTAGAATCTGTAATAACGGTTTTATCCGCAGAGCAACACTGAATAAGCAACATTAGCTTCACACGTCCGCGTGCCAGCAAACGCAAAGCTGCACTCGATCCCAGAATGAAGGCAGAGTGCCATCCTCTCGGTGCCATGACGACTCAGCAACATGCCGGGGGCCGCGCAGCTGCCCTAACAGACCCGCCTTGTCTCCTGCCAGCGGAACTACCTCGCGGTGAAGGTCGCCCCAGCCCTAGGGAGCGACGACACGGATCTCACTGCGCGGGGCAGACCGCCGCCCGTCCGCTCTGCGCTCCCAGCGCGGTCGTAGATTACTGCGTTAGGTGGCATTTGCGTTGCACAATCCACCCCTCTATTTATTAACACCTGCCACATAAATGACAAAGCTAGCTGCGACAAGCACTAAAAAGCACACATGCAATCAGCGCTGTTCACCACCCACCCATCTCCAGCCTCCCTGTCAACAGCATCACGTGACGTCAGAGAAAATGGACACGGGTGCAGGTGGAAGGCCGTCTGAAGTACTGGTCACGTCGAGGGCAGTGACTGTACCACACGCGTCAGTGAACGATGTGCCCGGAAGCGTAACCAAAGGGCAGCCCTAGTCACCGAGGATGGAAAGAGAATCCCAGCGTTCAAGTGTCTAGCTACCTAAGACTTTCTGTGAAAATGACCAGAAATGAGGGAAGTCTGTCATCCATTTACGGCCAAGTGGCTAACTGCACAGAAATCACCGCGATGCAAGCTTGCAGCCCTAACGCCTACTACTTATTGCTGCAGCGAACCCCGTGTCGTGTCTTAGAGTCTCGGGACCCCAGGGTCCCTGCTGGAAATGGCAGGTCCCGGTGGGCTTCAGTCCTGCGGGGAGGGAGAATGAATCGCTCATGGTCACTAGGGGGCGCGCAGGGACCGTGGGATTGGCTCCAGGAAGGCCACTCACTCCTGCTCTCTGGTCTGGGAATGCTTGAAAATAGGACGCAATCATAAGAAAAGAGAAAAGAAAAAAAGAGAAGAGAGGGAAGGGAGGGGAGAGGGAGGGGCGGGGGAGAGGAAGGGAAAAAGGGAAAAAGGAAGGAAGGGAGGGAGGGAAAGACTGAGAGAGCGAGAGAAGAAAGAAATCCTTCTTGATATTGATTTGGGAGAAATTCTTAGAAAACCCCATTTCTGCACTCCGGTCCAACTTCCGCAGTCACGGGGGAGCCTTGGCCTTAGCGGAGGCTGAGAAGGGAACGGACACGGGTCTCACGGGATGGAAGCGGGGCAGAGCTGCAGTTAACTAGAGGAGCTTCCCCCGGGGACGGCCCAGTCCCCGAGGGCCCGGCTGCCTTGGTCTGCAAAGCCAGCAGCGGGCCAGGCTGTGGGGAACCAGAGCCATGAGCAGGACAAACCCTTGAGGAAGGACAGCCTCGTGCCACGCGGCCCTCCGGAACCTACCGTCCTCGAGGGTGGTGGTGATGATCTCCTGCGAGGAAGGCCCCGTCCCGGCCCGGTTGCAGGCCTGCACCACCAGGCCGTACTGGGTGAACTTATTTAGGTTGTCCAGGGTGTAAATCTCACTGTCCCCAGTGGTGTCAATGCTGATAATGTTGAACTGGAAGTTGCCCCCAGCACTGTACTCGCGGTAACCTATTTGGTAGCCTCGGATAATCCCATTTTGCAAGTGTTTCTTGGGAGCCTAGACAGGAAAGAAAGGAGCACGCTAAAGAATTCCCGCAGGAGGGAAACCAGCACCCACCTGCTTCCCGGGAAGCAAACACCACACCCAGGGACGGTGGCGAGGACAGTGACAGGGTCAGTGACGGTGCCGGCGCTGGTGGCAGCAGCCTCCCGCAGAGCGCGTGCTGGGGCCAGGCGCCCTTCCTTTCCCTGGATTCAGGCCTCCGGGCCCCCCTCTCCTCAGTGCTGCCTTGGCCGACTCCCCTCACTGGCCGGGGAGTTTCCATGACAGACTGTGTTTGTGGCACCTCAAGTGCGCTGGCCATCTCATAGTGACCCTGAACTTCACAGAGTCACCGGCAAAAGCCCCTGAGCCGGCCATTCTGCCCGACAGTTCGAGGCACTGGGGGACAGAACTGACTTGTTTTTTTAAACAATCCCTGCCCTCAGGGAGAGTAAGCTGTGAGGGAATATTCCAGAATAAAGGTGTTTTCAGGATGCAAACTGGATGTGGAGGAGAGTCCACTGCGAACCGGAAGGCAAACCCCTTCCCTTACGGCCTAAGTCACATTGGGATCCTTTTGTGGTGATGTACCCTGGTCAGGGAGAGGCCAGCGTCAGCTCCTCTCTGCTAAGTAGCGATGCAGGGCGGCTGAGTCAGAGACAGAAGGATCTGGGCTGACAGGTCGGCCTTGTTTCAGAAACCAGACTCCTTCTAAGCGTGTTACACGAACACCACCGAAGCGGTGTTCTAAAGTGATAAAAGTCAACAGATACGTGTGTACGTGTGTGTGAGAGCAAGTGCACGTCTCTGTCGTGACTGTGGCATGTGTTGCGTACTGAATATACATGTGTATGCGTGTGTGTGCGCGCACGTCTGTGTGTGTGTGTGTGTGTGTGTGTGTCTGCACACGAGGGGTGTGTGTTTCAGAACAGATCGCGGGTTGAGCTCTGTCAGGGCTCTGAGATGCTTTCTCTTCCCCGAAAAGTGCTCACGATCCAGGTGGAGAGAGGGGTAAACACGTAGGAAACTGCAGAGGAATCTGAAGTGTGGGCGTGCGTGGTGCTGGGTGGCAGGGGCTGCAGGGTGGCGGGGGCCGCAGGGTGGCGGGGGCCGCAGGGTGGCGGGGGCCGCTGGGTGGCGGGGGCCGCAGGGTGGCGGGGGCCGCTGGGTGGCGGGGGCCGCAGGGTGGCGGGGGCCGCTGGGTGGC
>PVJL010017518.1:0-17955 GCA_004026885.1 Lyroderma lyra
CCATCCATCCATCCATCCATCCATCCATTGATCGTGCATTTGTTCATTCAAGAGCACATCCTTTCAATCAATTATGCACATCCATCCAACTGTGTATTCGCACATTCATAAATTCATTCAAAAATTCAAACCCCAGGCCCGGCACTGGGGATATGACAGCAAACAAATCAGAAGTCTCCCTTTCACCCCTGGAGTTTCCATTCTTAGTTGGAGGAAGACAGTGTTTCTGGGAAACATTCAGATGGATGGAGAGGCGGATGCGTGGGCGGATGGATGGATGGACCGACACATGTAAGAAAATTTGCCCGGGGAAAGAGGTGGGCTTCTCCTATTATGTAACGTCCTGTCCCTGAGATTAGGGGTCACCAGCCATGAAAAGTCAGGAGGTAGAGCCCCTCTTTTGCAGCTGAGGGAACAGCAGGTACAGGAGATTCTGGGTGGGAAGGAGCCTGGTATGTCTGAGGCACAGAGACATGCAGTGTGGTGGCAGCGGAAGGAGTGGCTTCCGGGTAGCAGGCCAGGAGAGGTTGGCAGGGCCAGCTTGTGCAGGGCCACACAGGCTGTGGGAGCTTCTTGGGCTTTACCTGAGGCCACAGGAAGGGTTTAAGCACAGGCCAGACAATCTCCGAGTTGACTTTCTATAAGACTTTTCTGGCTGCTGGGTGAGGAGTAGATCTTGAGGGGTGAGAGGTGAAGCAGGGCAAGCCACTGCTGGGGTACAGGAGTCCACGGGGATGGGCAAGAGATAAAGAGGTAAATGAATGAGGAAAGGGAGGGGCAAGGTACAGAGTGGGGAACCCCAACCCGTGATGGGGCCTAAGCGCAAACTCTCCTGTCCAGTCTGCACCTTTCAGCCCCTGAAACCCCGGGGCATCAGCAGGTTCCATCGGACGACATGAGGTTTATCATAAGCTCATGTATTCACTCACCTTTAGAACCAAGAACTGAGTGACTTTCCTAAACTTACCGAGCCTGTGCACTTCTCAGTTACCTTCAGGCCTGCCCATCACCCCGAGGGTTGGCTATGGGACAGAAAACAACGGTCCTGTCCCGTTTCAAATGGTGCGCATGGTCACCTGGTCTCCCTGGGCTACACGCAAGGTGTCGGTACACTGATCACGTCTACGTACTGTTTGAAACGGGACAGGACCATTGTTTTCTGTCCCGTTTCAAATGGGACGTGCGGTCTGGGTCACAGCAGGGCTCCCTCCCAGGGTGGAGAAGCAGGAGATGCAGGAGGGGAGGCGCCGATTCAGAGAGGTCAGCAAACCTTCTGCATACTGTATTCTGGAGAGAAAAGGAAAGGGGTCGAACCCACTCTCCAGTAGGTCCAAATAATAGTATTTGCTGAGCACCTACTCTGTGCCAGGCACCGTGTTTTAAGACTATCATCTCATTTACTCTTCACTAAAAACCCGTGGGGTATGTGTGATCGTTATCCGCAATGACAGATGAGGAAACTGAGGCTCCAAGAAGGGAAGCCCCCGACTGAGAAGCCCTGGAGTACGCATTCGATTTCAGCAGTTTGAGCCTGAGACTTAACCAGTAGTCTTCCTTCCTCCCAATATAGGGTCCCCAGGGGACAAACAGGACGAGGAGAGTTCAGAGCTTTGGGGTTTTAACTCCCAAACCATTCTATTCCCATGACCTCCACCCCATGGGGCTTCAGAGAGTGTGGATTTAGCTGAAGTGGGGAACTTCAGACTTCAGGGAGCTGGGAGGACAGCAGGGGGCACATGCAGTGTCAGCCTGAAATTTCCAAAACCAGCGGAGGAAGCACAGACCATAGGGCGCAGCAGCTAGGGGTGCCCCAAGCTAGAACTCCAGGTGCTCAAGGCAGTAATGCAACGGACAAAAGCTGTCATTGACTGGGGACAGCCAGGCACGTGTCCTATCAACAGCCACCGGAGCTGAGCACACAGACAGGAGACAGACTGTGTAAGGTTGGTGCAAGGTCGCATCAGCTTCCCAAGATCGCCCGCAAAGGCGCTTCCCTCCCAGGGTGCAGGTTCCCATAGCAACATAATAATAACAGCGACAACACGATAGTTAGGGTGCAACATTGCTGAGTACCTACTATGAGCTGGGCACAGCTGCTCAGTGCCTTACCTGTCCGATTCGTTTATGCCCGAAACCCGCCACCCAGAGGCGGGTCCTGATGTCACCCCCACTTCACAGATGAGGACACCGAGGCCCAGGTTACCTAACTTGCCACCATCTACAGAGCCAGGAAGTCGAAGGACTCAGCCCATCTTCTCCCTGAGATGAACTGTGGATGGACAGGTGGACGGAGGCTCACCGTCCAGGACCTGTAAGGCCAGCACCCCACAGAGGTATTCTCTGAAGCTGGCTCCACACACCTGACCTGGTGGGTGGCGGCCTCTCTGGAATCAGACACTGGAAGACACAGGGAGCCTCACTGATCACAGCAGGGTTTTGAACCAAGGTTCCGAAACTCGGGCTCCAGAGAGGAAACCCATAGAGGACACTCCGGGTGGCAAACCGGCCAGGCCAAGTTCCCACTGTGTCCTGAGGACAGACAGCCTGGCCAACTTGGGCCTCAGCCTGTTCCAGACACCCTCAGATTCCCCCGGAGAACAGCAGGGCGGTGACTTAGAATTCCACCCCGTTCTAGGAGGGAATGTTTTGAACCCCATCGTCCCAGTGAGAAAACTGGAGTTCAGGGGGGCTAAAACCTGCCCAAATCTCACATAAGGCAGCTGGCAGCAGTCCAGGGGCTCACCCCGCCTCTGAGGGGCCCAGGGTCCCTCCCTCCACAGGCTGGGCCCCTCAGGTGCTGCCTTCACTGGGGTGTGCCCGGCTATGTGGTTGCTCCTGCACCCCCTCCCTGCCCAGGGAGGAATTCTGGGACACCAACTACTGGAGAAGATGAAGTGGGGGCTAAGCACCCCCCCAGGATGCCCTGGGGCGGATCCTCGTCCTGGATGCCCCCTCCCCACCCCATCCCACTCCCTGGTCTGCAGCCCAAGCGCCCCACGATGTAAACCAGCCCAGCTGACCCAGCCCTGGAACGAACCCCTTGGGGACACTCTCCTTAGCCAAGAATTCCAAGAATTCAGGGGGCGGGGCCCTTGAAAACACAGACCTGTGACTTGCTATTTGGGCCAAGGCAGCATTTCCATCCCTGGCCTGGGGGGGCTCCCTGCAGGAAGCCGGGTGCGAAAGGGGGCGGAAGGGGGCTCCCAGCCTCCCACAGTGTCAGCTGGGGAGGGCCTGAGCAGGGGGTGAGCTGCCCTTTGGAGGCTGGGGAGCAGGCAGTGGAGAAGCTGTTTTGCCTCAAGTGGAAACTTGGCGAGGTTTCAGGTTCAAAGGAATGTCCTCCTTGCCGAGTCTGACATTTATGGCACAACCACATGGCCTTTCCTGGCACCAGTCTAAGTATTTACAAACACGAAGGGGTAGCAGCATAATGGACCTCGTGCCCACTTGACGGGTCAGGAAGCTGAGGCACCGAGAGGTTCATTAACTTGCCCAAGCTCACACAGCACGTGAATCACAGGGCAGGAATCTAAACCCAAGAAGTCTGACCCAGAGTCTGTGGTCTGACCGCTGTGAGACCCTGCCTTACCTTTGACCCCGGTTAAAAATGACGTCACCAGCGATCGTGAACACCATTTCCTACAACACAGCCTTGTTAGCCCCGATGAGCCCAACTTAGGTACGACAAACCACATGGAGGCTGGCATGGGGAGTTCTAGAGTTCCGGGGGGCCCCGCAGGCAGACAGAGGTGATGGGGCCAGAACTCATTGGTAATACAGCCTTAAAGCCTCGCTATCCAGTGCGGGGGACTCAGAGGGTACCAGGCCTTTCTCTCATCAGGGCCTCACGTGCTCCCTGACACAGGCATGACAGGTGTCCCCATTTCACCGATGGGGAGGCTTGGGGACACTAAGACCTGTGGTCCAGGAAAGGCAGTGGTAAGCAGAGGAGGCAGGAACATCCACTTCTCAGGGCCACTGTCACAAAGCACCAACTTGACTTAAAACAGCAGCTTTATTCTCTCACGATTCTGGAACCACAGTGTGGGCAGGGCCACCTCCCTCTGAATGCCCTAGAGGAGACACACTCCTGGTCTCTCCCGGCCTCTGGTGGCCCCAGGCACTCCCTGGCTTGTGACTCTGTCATCACCCAGCCCTCCTAGTCTCTGCGTCTCTTTTCTTATCACGACACAGGTCATTGGAATCAAAGCCCATTTGGATAATCTAGGCTGGTCTGGATTCTTAGCTTAATCATATCTGCAAAGATGTTTCCTCTAAGCTACGTCACATTCTGGAGATGAGGATGTGGGCATATCTTTTTTTTTTGGGGGGGGGGGCGCCACCTTGCAACACACTACAGTTGAACTTGAAGCAGTGTGGCTGCTGGCCAGGCCTTGTGAAAGCATAAAGCACTGTCACAAGTGCCCAGGATGCCAGCCCCTAGAGTTCCTGCCTACCCCAGGTGGAGCTGAAAACAAGACCCACTTGCTCAAGATGGATGGTCATGTGGGGAAGTTCCAGAAAGGTTGCAAATGGATTGTACCACCGCGTGGGGACCCATGCTCTAGTCAATTCGTTCACCAGACATTTCATTCACATCACCACTGTGCCAGGCTCTGTGCTGGATGCTGAGGACACCAGGTGACTCAGATACCCTTCCGGCCTTCTCGTCAGGGACAGAGACCAACATGTAAATCAATCAACACGCACAGTAAAATGTCTCTGGCACTCCGAGGGCCATCTGCCTTGGGTGCGGAGCCCAGTGCAAAGTGGAAACACATCTCCCTCATTCACAAATCATGAAGAATTTCAAGATGGCAACCGTAGCGCATTAACCCCGTGTGGGGCCTTCTGACTGTGGGGTCCGTGTGACAGTGCCACACCCACGGAGCCTGCTCGGCCCAACCCTTCTAGAAGCTTTCAATCTGATACAAGATTTGGACGAGTTTATTTCGCCTCTGTCTTCCTCTGTCTTTATCTGTAAATTGGGTTTGTACCTGCCTCTTACATACGGTTGTTGTGAGCATTAGATGAATTATATTGATCAATCTACTAGGACAGAAACTAGTGTACAGAGCCCCAATAAATAATAGCTACTTTTCCAATAGGTTCAAAAAAGGGGGAGAAGGGCCAATGGAGGGGCGTGCAGTTCCAAGAGTCGCTTCATTAGAAGTGGCGTTGAGTCAACTGAGCCTTGAAATACAGATATGTGTCCCCACAGAGACAAACTAAACGGCATTTGCACTTGATTTATAGGGTCGTTATGGTGGTGGCTCCCTTGTTGTGTTTTATGTGTTTGTTCAGATTAGTTTACCTTTCCTGGACCCACAGCCTCTGGCCCACACACTCTGGCTCCTCCGCCTCTTGGCTGTGTGACCATCACCCCATGCTCAGTTCTCCTGGTCTGCAAATGGGTGTAACAATAGAATACACCTCAATGTTCTGTTCTGAGGACCGTGCACTGAATGCCCTTAGCACACACTGGCACACAGGAAGAGCCTTTTATTTTAGTTGGAGGAAGCATCTAGAAGTCTCTGGGATGGTAAGAGTAAGCCAAGACCAAGCTGAGGGATGGTTTGCACTATCCCTGACGGATGCATGACAAAATACCACAGACAGGCGGTGTGAGCAACACACACTTATGTTCTCGCAGCCTGGACGCTGAAAGTTCTGGATAAAGGTTCAGTGTTTCCCGAGGCCTCTTCCCTTGGCCTGCAGATGGCCACCTTCTCCCTGTGTCCTCACATGGTCTGGCCCCCGTGTGGGCCCATCTCTGAGGTCTCTTTGAGTGTCCAGATTTCCTCTTCTCAGGACACCAGTCAGGTTGGATGAGGACCCCCCACCCCACCCCGCAACAGACTCATTTTTAACTCGGTCCCCCTTCTAAAGGTCCTATCTCCAAATACAATCCAATGCCGAGGTCCTGGGGTTAGGGCTCCCACCTGTGAATTTAAGGGGGATCCCAATTCAGTGCATAACAACCAGTGCTTTTCAAAACATGTCAAGGTCATGAAAGACAAAGAAAGGTGGAAGACCAGATTAAACAAGTCAAAAGAGGCATGGCAACTAAGTTTCACATGTTCCTCTGGATGGGATCCCAGGCCAAAAAAAATTGTTTGTCTTCTGTTATAAAGGATTTAGCGACACAATTGGCAAAACTCTGAATACGGCCTGGAGATTACGTAATAGGAGTCTATCATGTCAACATCCTGAGTCTGATTTTTGACAAGTGCTGTAGTTACGTGATGCAAATGTTCTGAAGACATATATGTTAAAGTATTAGGGACCACGGGGCAGTCAGGCCCACAGTGTATTCTCAAAACAGAAGATTTTATTTTGCCGGGTGTAATGCACTCCTGTGTATGGTGTGTACCCATGTTGTTGGCCCAAACTTTCAGGGGGAAAAATCTTTTATTTTAATTTTTTAATTCAAACTTTTATTTGTTTATATTTAGGTACTTGTTTTTTGTAGTATAAAGGAATTTCAACATTTATTTTTTAACATATTATGGTACAAGAAATCTTATGTAACAAATAATTACAACACACAAGAACAGATACAACGTACAAGAAATTTTATGTATACAATATTTTTATATAAAAAAAGATTATCATATTCCAGGGTATTATTTTGCATATGGATATTGTTATTGATTTCTAGAGTTACACTTTTAACTCATAAGCATAAGTAAAAGAATTATAAACATTTATGTAGAGACGGAATCAGTACTACCCATGTATAGAATTTGGGCAAAAATGTGCGCATTATACTAGGCAAAATACTGGTACGTATGGATGGGTGGATGAGTGGATGGATGATTAGATACGTAAAACAAATGTAAAATGTTAACTAATACATGAGTGAAGAGCACACAGAAATTCCATTTTTGCAACTTTTCTGTATCAGACCTACAGTTTAAAACCGTCCAAACACTGAGCTATGGAAACCTAGGCAGTAGGTCACCAGCCAGGGGCAAATGGCGGGGGCGGGGGTTGGCCTACGGAGTGTCAGGCAGCCTCTAGGGCACTGGTTTCCATGGGTACGTGCTGGGCTGTTCAGGGACACATGAAAAATAATCAGTAATGGTGAAAAAACAAGTAAAGTAAAAACATTCAATACGTTAGTTATGGAACAATAAATGTTAAGTTTGAATCACCATTAATGGAGATACTTCAAAATTACATCACATTAGGGAATGATGATTGGCACGGGCTTGGCTATGAACCCGCCCCCAAACCGCTCATCTACCAATCATGACGCACAGTTTCAGAACAAGCCATTTGTCATGTTTCTAGAACTTCCCCAAACATATAAATACATCTGTAACCAGACTGTTTGATCAGTTTAGTTATTGACTGAGTTGTCTCTAATCATGATTCTTTTCAAGTGGCTTTTTAATTTAATGTCAAATACTTGATCATCATTATCAATATTTAACTGAGTTAGAATATTATAAAATGCAATCTGTGGTTTGTACTTTTAATGAAGTAATTTTTCTTTCCTGACATATGACCTCATTTCCACTATTTTATATGAAACTAGGCACTGAACAAAAGTGTCAGTATTTAAAAACTGCTGTTTTAAAAACAACGGGTACAAGGGGTTCTCTGGTAGTGTAGTGGCTAGGCTTCGGCGCTTTCAACGCCGCAGCCTGGGTTCGATTCCCAGCCAGGAACTACCCCCCTCAAAAAAAAATGAAAACAAGGGGTACGATTTGTAGAAATGGGTTTAAAGGGGGTACACAAGTGGAGAAGGGTTGGGAAGGTATTACTGCAAGGTAATACTATAACCCTTGTGGTCAAGCTGAGGAAACGGAAGCACAGTGCTTGCCTATCTTGCCCTAAGTCACTGCAGAACCACTTACAGGTGGGGCAGACAACAGTTGTATTCAACTCTGTCCAGCTATCCAACAAAGCAGCCCCTGAGCCCGGAGGCAGCGGGCTGGGGAAGATGGGGAGTCACTGCTGGATTTGCAAACCTGTGGTTTCCTCTGGGTCCCAAAACTTCAGGGCAGCCTCAGCCCCTTCCAGCCCCATGGGCGTTAGCGTCCAAGTCAGATGAAATCAAGACCCAACGTGATCCGAACAAAGTGTTTTTATAAACTCATGAAAAGGGTCCTTATGAGAAAGGGCTGGGGCAGGAGCAGGCGTGGGGGTTGTGACACATCTGATCATTTCTGCAGGCTCCCGGCAAGCAGCGATCATTAGCAGATTTTCTTCTGGGTAGGCTCAGTGTCAGTTCCACAATATGTGATTTTATGGGATTTGTGCACAGAACTTTCCTACAAAGCACTGTATTATAGGACGGATTAGGCAATTCCAAGAAGCAAAAGTTCTGGCTCCTCTGTCTGATTTTTCAGCAGAGTTTTTAGGAGGTCCATGGTCAGGGGCTCTGTGGCCCCACACCAGAACCCTTGTCTCCTGCTGACTCTAAAACAAGCATATTTGTACAAAAGGATCGTTGGGTGGGCTTTCCTTAATACGGACTCATTATAGACCATTGGGAATGTGTCAAAAATGAGATTAAAATGCACATATAGTGCTATGATCCAGAGACAGCCACTGTCAACATTCTCATCTTTCTATGTATGAGCGTGTGTGCACCCCTACATGTGTGCGAGTGTGCATGTGCATGTGTGTGTGTGTGTGTGTGTGTGTTCATGTAGACAGCGAGAGAGAGAAAGAGAGAGAGAGAGAGAGAGAGAGAGAGAGAGAGCGCAGGATAAGAAAGAAGCCGAGAGAATGAGCTTTAAAGTAAAAGTGACGAACTTTGAATTCCATACCTGCCATTCATTGCGACCTTGGTCACCATTCATTGGCTCTGTGACCTTGGCCACCATTCATTGGCTCTGTGACCTGGCCATGTTGCTTGACCTCGAATTCCACAGATGTAAGTAGGGACTATAGATCCTACCTCAGAGGAACAGCTTTGATTACCTGAGAATAAATTAAATGAATCTGAAGTCTTTCGTGTACCACTGCCCAACACAGTCCATCCTAACCAAATGGCAGCTAAAGAGACATGACCATGTGCTGTGGGGTCATACTGGGGATACAAATTTGTATCCTAACACTTCAAGGCTCTTCACTGCTGTAACTGTGCTAATAACTTACACCCTGCTCTTCAGACTAAACTTTTAATGGTGTCGTATACTGTCAATGCTGTGCACGTATTTGGGGGTGGGGGGTATTCTTTTCCTTGGTAATTGACTGCCCCAGCGTAAGCTCGGTGCACCCAACAGGTACATCACATCCAGAAGATCTGATTCTTCCATCTGTGTCCCAGCAACACCCCTTAAAACTGCATGGTTTGGACAAGTCTCTCCTCCTCTCTGGGCCTCAGTTTCCTCATCTGTTAAATGGAGATGGTACCACTGCCCCTCAGCAGCTGGCTGTGATGGCCACATGGGATAATCAGTGTGGAGGCACAGGACCCAGGACCTAGTAAGTGCTCAGTAAAGGGTAAAATGATAACAACTATTAAGTTTCTTACATCTAAGAGACATAATCTTAATATTATAAATATATGCATTTCCATTTGTCTGTTTCCTGCTTGTTTTTATAAACTGATGAGTGCGATATGCAATAATATGCTAAAATAACTGCCTGAATGGGGTTTTTCAACAGGGGAGCCAGGGCTGGCAGGCACTAAGAGACAGTAGGCCAGATGTAGCCAAAGAAATAGGAGTCCGGAGTACCTGGGGTGCACATGAAAGCCAAGAGCCGTCTCCCGACCTGACGGCAGGGATGGGGCCTTCTTTGGCGTCTCTGAGAGCCCTCGTAATAAGTGGCAGAGATGCAATCGATCTTAGGGGAACTCCATGGTTGAGAGGCAATGAAGGATCCCAAGTTAGACCTCAAGGGTTCTACCTCTTGCATGAATGTGTACAAGCCTGTGGCCTCAGGCAAGTGACAATAGTGGAGGTCTATGTCCTCATGTGTTAGGGCTAAATAAGACATTATTACATCTGAGGAGCTAGAAGCAGCGCCCAGGGTATGGTGAGCACTCAGCCAATGTCAGCTCGTTGTGATGACCTAAATCCATCATTAGACTCATGTCATACTGCATTTGGCTTTCCTCTAACTTCTCAACAAACCATCTCCCCAGTGATCCTCTACTTCTTGCAATGGACCAGTGGTTCTCAACCTTCCTAATGCCACGACCCTTTAATACAGTTCCTCCTGTTGTGATGACCCCCAACCATAAAAGAAACATAATTAAAGCATATTGATTAATCACAAAAACAACATGTAATTATATATTGTGAAATGTGTTTTCCGATGGTCTTAGGCGACCCCTGTGAAAAGGTCATTCGACTCCCAAAGGGGTCGCAACCCATAGGTTGAGAACCGCTGCAATGGACCTTAACTTGGGTCAGTCCTTGCGATTACATTTCCAGAAAGAGGGGAAGAAGGCAGATTCTGCTTTGCCGAGGCTCACGCTCCATCTATGTCTCAGGCCTTGAGAGATGGACCTTTGCTGCCCTGACAGTGGTAGTCCAGGAGAGAAACGGGCAAGCTGCAGGCCACAGGCGGGGCTGGCCCACGGCCTTTTCACGTACAGCCTGCAAGTCTAAGAATGGTTCTTACATTTTTAAGTGGTTGGAGAGTAATCAGAACAGAATGATATTTTGTGACCGGTGAGAGTTACATGAAATTCAACTTTCAGCGTCCATGAGTAGTTTTATTTTATTATAAGGATGCGGGACCTTACAGCCATGCTCATTAGAAACTATCTATAGCTTTTTACATACTGTCTATTTACATAGTGTTCATTTACATATTGCCTGTTGCTACAACAGCAGCATCTCTGTGGCCCTAAAAGCCCTTTACAGGAAAGGTTCACTGACTCCTGGCCCAGGGTAAGGACTCGGCGTTCATAGGGCCCCAGCTCTGGGCCAGTTCCGGTTCCAGGGAAGGCGTTTCACCCACCTCCACTCAGGGTTCCCTGCTTTTTCTACCCGCTAGACAGTGCCCGTCACTCAGGTTCCTCAGCCACCCCGACCCCATCCCTGATAGTGCATCCTTGAGGACAGGAACCAGGAGGGGGACAAAGAACACCCACTGCCTGTCTCCTCCCTGCCAGACACCGGGCCTTTCAAAGTTGGCACCTCGGTCCGTGGTAGAATCCCATTTCAGAGATGAGAAAACTGAGGCTCAGGGAGCCCAATAGTAGCTGTGTGGTAGTAGGGGTACCCAGAGCTTGGATTTGCCCCCCCCCAAGCCTTGCCAACCCCGGAGCCATGCTCACACTGAGATCCACACCCGATTTAGAATAATTTGAGGACCAACCAGGAGGCCGCCTGGTGCCCTCCTGGCCTCGCCCCAACTTCCTCGGGTTACACCCCCAGCCCCACGGGTCTGTGTTCCTGCCACGTTCCCAGCCCTGGCTCTGGCCTGCATTCCATCGGCCGGGAGCAGCCAGAACAAACACAGCCTGCCCCAGCGTCCACTCACACGCAGCCCGCAGGACCCCACCCCTGCTGTCACAGCCAGGGATTAGGGACAGGAAGGGACGGGAAGCCTGCCTGTGCAGGCAGACCGCGGCGGGGGGCGGACGACAGATGTGACTCCCCGGAGCACACTCACCTGCATGGGGACGTTCTCGGGTCTAAAAAGAGCCATTCTACCTGCTTGGAGTCTTTTTCCTTTTTTAAAACAAAACGTATCCAGTCCTCTTAGCCAGGGCTCTGCAAGGAGCAAAGGGGCTCTCCTGGCGCAGGTCCTGGTGGTGTTTTACGGGGCTCTGAAACACCTCCAGCCTCTGCAGACCAGTGTCTCCTGCCCACGGCGGTCTCCCACCGTCTGAAGCCTGTCCCCATCGGCCGGTCGGCACCCCAGGTTGGCCATCGCACATGGCTCACGTCTCCGCTAGGCGTCCGTCTCCACGAAGACCCCCGAAGGCAGCCCGTCTTAAACTTCATGGAATGTGGCTCTCCAAATCCAACTCCCTCCTTCGACACTACCAGCTTGCTCTGCTCAGGGCAAGGAAGCAACTGTCCGATGGAGCAGCGCACGTGTGCGTGTGCATGTGCGTGTCCGTGTGCGTGTCGTCCGTGTGCATGTGCATGTCCGTGCGCGTGTGCATGTGCGTGTACATGTGCGTGTGCGTGTCCGTGTGCGTGTCGTCCGTGTGCATGTGCGTGTCCGTGCGCGTGTGCAAGTGCATGTGCATGTGCGTGTCCGAGCGCGTGTGCATGTGCGTGTCCATGAGTGTGTCCGTGTGCATGTCGTCCGTGTGCATGTGCGTGTCCGTGTGCGTGTCTGTGTACATGTGCGTGTGCGTGTCCATGTGCGTGTCGTACATGTGCGTGTGAGTGGTGCCAAATCACCAGCATTAAAATCCTGCTCAACAGGTGTCCCGGGGTGGTTCCTGAGCTGGGTGCACGAGGCAGCAGCGCCTCCAGGTGTCGCTGTTCACCTGGTGGTTGTCGCCATCTCTCCCTAAATGGCCCACATGGTCTCCTCACCGGCTGTCCAAGCATCCGCTTTGGGTCCCCTACAGGCTGTTTTGGACCCAGCAGCTAAGAGCTGTTTCTAGAACATAAATCTTATCCATCTCCTCTCTGCTCCTGTCCCACTGAAAACGAAACCCGCAGCTGTCCCGGTGGCCCACGGGACCTGAGCCCAGCACTTCCCAAACTGCAGTGTACCAAGAATGCCCCCGAGGATCCTATTAAATCAAACGCAGTCTGACTCAGGTGGTCCGGGGTGGGGCCTGGGATTCTGCATTTTGCATGTGGGCCCGGGGACTCCGATGCCAACAGTCCAGGAGCACAGTAAGCCCGAGACCCCAGCCACCCAGCTCCGTCTCCCTCCCCACCCCCTCTGGCTGCTCCAGCCCACCAAGCAGCCTCCCACCTTGACCCTTCCTGTTCCCCCATCCGGGGTCCTTCATCCTGATGTCTTCGGGTTTCAATCCCCACTCCATTCAGGTCTTTGCCCCAGTGTCAGCTCAGAGAGGCCTTCCCTGGTCACCTGACCTAAACAGTGGCCCAACCCACTCTGGTGCCCCCTGGCCCCCATCTCTCTCTGCCCCCGACCCTGCCTGTATTCCTCCTGGCACTCTTCACTTCCTGGACATGCCAGCCCCACGAGGGCAGGGGCTTTGGCGCCTTTCCAACACCCAGGACAGGGCGTGGCACACAGTCACTCTCAGTAATATGTGGCGAATGGGTAAGTGGCTGAAATGAATGGAGACACACATGTGAAAGACTTCACTACCGCCGCTCCCCTCCCCCACCCCTCCCCCCTGGCTTTGTGTCCGTGACTTGATTTCTCCACTGGGTGATGGCAGGGCTGACTTCACCTGCAAAACAGGTGAAAGACAAAATCGCCAATTTCAAGATGGTGATGGCACAGCATCAACACGCTCACACGGAGCCCTGCTGAGTGCCAGGCCCTGTGCCGTGACACGTCCCACACCCACCAAGCTGCCCACCCCGGGCCCCCCGCACTGAGGAGCTCCCAGTGCCACGTGAGATTCACTGAGAAAACCAGCAGCTCCAGGGCAGGGTGACTGTGTGGGGAGGGAGGGAATACAGGGGCCAAGAGGAAGGACCCAGGGCCAGCCTTGGCTGGGGACAGGACCACTGGGGACTGAGGGAACAGCTGGGAAGAGCTTCCTGGGAAAACATACCCCGTGAGCTAAAAGAATCCTTGCAACATGAGTCGGGGTTTACTCGGCCAAAGTGGGGAGGTCCCGGGGAAGTGCGCTGGTGGGAGTGGGGCGGGCAGTGGGGGAGGAGGGGCTGCCCAGCCCAGCAGGTGGGTCCAGACGCCCTGCCCTGGGGCGGCCTAGGACCACCACCCAAGGAGAGGAGACCGGCTCCTCCTCGGCCATATGACACGCCCTGGCCAGCAGAGACCACACCACCATGAAAAACCGAGAGCCAGCCTTTCCCGAGCTCTGGCGTGGGATTTTACAAGTTATCCAATCGAACCATCCTGATTATCCCCCTTTACCAATGGGGGAACTGGAAATTGGAGCAGAGGGGTGGGGTGTGAACCAGAGCTGCCCAACCCAAAGCCAGAGTCGCCACCATACTCTCCTGTCTGACCCATCCTGCCTCACCCCCTCCGGCCCTCCGGCCCTTACCGGGGCTGCCCGTGTACAAGGCTCATCGGACCGACGGAATGGGCGCGTGAAGGCACCTGCTCCTGTAGCTTCTGTTTCCTCCCACAGGTGTCTGTGGAGCTGACGAGAGCCACCCCCCACCCCAAGAAGAGCGGGGGAGTGAGGGCTCAACGCTGGGAAACATCCCAAGTGCCAAGTGAGAAGGGCTCACGCGGGGGTGGAAGAGGCAAGGACGCCTTCGTACAGGGCTGGAAGCAAGGAGGGGCCACGGAGAGGCAGCACCGCGAGGTTCTAGAACCATCGCCCGGACGGACGCAGATTCCTGCCCCCTGCCCCACCCAGGATGCTGGTTCCAGATGTCTAGGCTGGGAGCCCAGGAACGCACGTTTTGATAAGCTCCCACGTGGTCCTTCCTACACGTTCTCAAAGACACCCATGAGGTGGGATTTGACCAGGGTTCGAATCCCACCGCCATCTCTTAGCTGTGTGACCTTGAGTGATGTTCTTAACTTCTCTAAGCCTCAGACAAGTAGAAGGCAAGGCTTGAGACCCATTTATTTTTCCAGCTCTCAGCTGAGATGACGATACGGAGCGAGCCTGGTGAAGGACCACACATGAGCATTCGGATGCAATCGAAGCAAAGGGAAAGGTGGGACTTGGCCCTGGGGACTGGGGGCGGAGACTGGTCACAGCCCTGGTGGCCCATCCAGGGCCAGCAAGGGGGTCACAGGGCAGGCTCTCTCGGGGGCCCACCTGTAACCCCGGGACTGGGCTACAAGGCGGCTCCCGCCTGCCCTCTCCCATGCCGCCCTGGGCCAGCAGAGCTGAGTCATGGAAAAAGTTAGTTCTTCAGGCCGCAGCTCGCTCCCTCCTCCAGCAAGCCCACAAAGGCTCCTTTCACATTGGGGGGGGGGGGGGTGCGACTGTGGGGCCCTCTCCCCAGGCTGGGATGTGAAATTTCAACTGCCTTGGAGTTAAATTCCCCACCCCTTGTCCCAAAGGAAACTAGGGGAGGAGGGGGTACCAAGAGGCAAGGATGTGGAATGGGGTGGGGGTGGGGATTGTGGCCCATGCAGCGCTCTCTGAGGCCAGGCCACAGGGACCCTCTGTGCTAACCTGCTGAGCTGTGCATCCCCCCGCCCAGCGACGCTCATCTTCATCTTGGGGGGAAGGGGGTGCAGAGGAGGTGACAGCACCTCTCTGGGCACACAGGGATGCCAGGCCCACAAAGCCCACATCCTAAAGGCGGACCAGGGAGAAAAAGGGTGTCTGCTTCCTGGCCACAGTCCAACCCCAACTCCTTTTAGGATTGCCTGACATGTTCCTTTTTTCCTGATTTCACCCCACACTTGACGGTGGGGAGAGGTAAGAGAAGCCCCCCGTGTGGTCTTGCGGGACTTAGACTCCCTAAGTCTCTGTTTCCTCCCGCATTAACCGGGCACAGTGACACCCGCCTCCCCGGTGTGTGCACGAGTTGCTTAACCTCTCTGTGCTTCAGTCTCTGCATGAAGCAGCGGCCATGCGGGGAGGTGGCTATGACCTTTGCGAGCCCTTTTAGGCCTAAAAGAAAACGGGCAGCTGGTAGGGTAGCAGGAACCTGGGGCGGGGGAGGCTGGGGCAGCCTGGAGGTGCAGTGTCGCACCCAGGCCGCTAGGCGGCCTCAAGGATAACAGATGAGACAAGGCTGCGGGCGCCGGTTCCAGGTCCGGACTTTCCCGGTTGTCTTCTTGACAGGCCTGGCAGACGCGGGGTCCGCTGGGTGGGAAGGGCCTGTCTTTCCAGGGTTGCGAGTTCTTTTCCATTTCTGCAGACCTCCAAGGTAGGAGGAGGCCGTCACTCTGCCCGAGTCCTGCCTTTAGCCATAGCCTGGGAGTCGGATGAAGGCAACCGGCCTGCCTGGCAGTCATCCTTCCGGAGGCTTGGATGCAGGCAGGAGGGAGCCTCATCGTGCACCCCCTCCTCCGCTCCTGCCCAAATGGGGTCTGGTGGGAATACCCCTCTCCCACTCCTGCAGTTCCTGGCAGACTAACCTGGCAAATGGGGAGACTGATACCCCCATTGCAAGGTCAGTGGAAGGATTAAATGTCAGAATATAAATTTTCAATGGAGGAGTCTCCAACCCCCTCTTCCAAACCCTTCTTGCTCTTCCTGCGGCTCTCCAGATAACAAGTTCCCCAATTCATGTGGGAGGAAGGTCTTCCCTGCAGAACTTCTCCCCTGAACTTAAGGGGCTTTGCAGCCCAGGAGGTAAATCCAGCCAGATTAGCCTTTCTCAAAGCGACTTTCTCACCGGATCCTCAGAACCACCAGGGGAGGGCGGGACTGCCGATTCCAGCACGGCATGCCCGGCTGACAGAACGTCTGGGGGCAAGGCCCGGCACTCCCGGACTGAACATCTCCCACCGGAGAGCCGCTGCCCAGGATTGCAGAGCAGCTTTCTGGCTCACCCTGCTTCCTCCCGGCCTGGGACCATCGGGGGCAGCAGGAGGCAAGTCCCATCAGCAGTTTGACTGGGGCTGCTTTTCAGTGACTCACCTCCCAGACTTCCTGCAGCAGACAGCTCTAAATAGCTGGGTCGCACCCTCCAGCAGGGCAGACGTGCTCGTTGGGGGAGGGCAGAAGGTTACAAGGTGGGTGCCCTGCTTGGGCAGCCCAAGGAGACCCACAGAGAGAAGTGGCTCCCTGCACAGTGCCCGGGACACAGGTTTAGGACGTTTGTTTACAGGCTTTTGTTATTAAGGAAACTGCTGTCAGTCAAGGTAATTCTAGCCCAGATGAGCAATAAATAAGCTCCCAGCTAATCTTATGGGGATTTTATTGGCACCTTGGGGGCAGAGGTTCCTTTACCCTGCCCACCCTTTCCCCTCAAAGCAAAATCCTGCTCCCCAGCTGTTTCCCCCATCAATGCGAGGAACTCGGGGCCGCTTTGGAAAGTGCACTCTAAGTGAAGACAGAAGACGTCTGAGCGAAGGTCGAAAGTGGCTTCCTGGTCCTACCTGCAGGCTGGGGATAACCAAATGACCTGAAATAAACCCTGGGCGACCTGGTCGAATCAAGGCATGCGCGAGCTCCCCCGCGGGCCTGCCCCGAACGCAGGGGCGGTCACCTGGTCCCCGGGCGCCCCAGCTGGGGGAGATCCGGGCTAGGAAGAATGTCTCGAGGAAGGAGCCAGTTCACAGAAGTCAGTTCCAGCGTGTTCGAGTTACGGCTGCTAGCCCTGAGAGGCACCGCCGGCAAGTCCCGGCTTGCCTTTAAAGAGGGGAGCCAGCCCCGAGAGAGCGCGAGTCGGAGCGAGCCCGAGTGCGCGCCCGCGCGCGCACCCCGCGACTGCGCAGGGGGAGGGGAGGCCGCGGCAGCCACTCAGAGGAACGAGAGTGAAGCCTCCGACCAACTTTAACTGTCAATCAGACTTAATGGGGTATTAAAAAAAATTGGGGTGGGGGGAGGGCCGCCCTCTCGCTCTCCGCGCCGCTGCGGCCCCGGGAGCGAATGAATAAGGCGGCGCAGACCCGGGCGTCCCATCCACGCGCGCTCCGCACCCGGGCCCTCACCAAGTTGGAAAGGACAAAAAGAAGGCAATAAATGCTAACGAGGGGGAGAGGGAACGCGGGATCGAGCGGCAACCCCCGGCCTCCGCGGGAAGAGAGAGGGAGGGAGCCGGCGAGGAGAGAGCGCGCGCGAGGGCGAGCCATGCACGGAGAGAAACTGACACCCGGACCCCCCACTTCTCCTGCACGTTGCTGGCAATCAGAGCGCGTTTAAGCAATTTCCTGAGCCCAAGAATAGCAATGAGTCCGGAGACTTCTGCGGGCTGAAATTGGGAGCGCCAAGCACTCCCCCCACACACACTTTTTTTTTTTCCTGGAGAGGGGGTGGGG
>PVJL010017519.1:0-18023 GCA_004026885.1 Lyroderma lyra
CTGTTTTGACTATTGATGCTTTGTAATATAAATAGAAGTCAGGAAGTGTAATGCCACCAGCCTTATTCTTTTTATGTAGTATTGCTTTGGCAATTCGAGGTCTTTTATGGTTCCATATAAATCTAATAATTCTTTTATCTATTTCACGAAAGTATGATTGTGGGATTTTGATGGGTATTGCATTAAATCTGTAGATGGCCATTTTAACAATGTTAAGTCTTCCTATCCATGAACAGGGGATGTTTTTCCACCTCTTAAAGTTTGTTTCAATTTCTTTCAAAAGTGTCTTATAGTTCTCTGTCTATAAGTCTGTCACGTTCTTTGTTAAGTTAATTCCCAGGTATTTCATTCTTTTTGTTGTGATAGCAAAAGGGATTGACTCCCTCATTTCTTTTTCTGAGGATTCATAGTTTGTATAATGGAATGCTGTTGATTTTTGTACATTGATTTTGTATCCTGCAACTTTACTATATTCGTTAATTGTTTCTAATCATTTCCTGGTGGAATCTTTGGAATTTTTTATATAAAGGATCATGTCATCCGCAAATAGTGACAATTTGACCTCTTCTTTCCCAATTTGGATACCTTTGATTTCTTTCTCTTGCCTGATTGCTGTGGCTAGACCTTCCAGTACTATATTAAATAACAGTGGTGACAAGGGGCGTCCCTGTCTTGTTCCTGATTTTAGGGGAATAGGTTTCAGCTTTTCCCCATTTAGTATGAGGTTAGCCGAGGGTCTCTCATATTTCACCTTTATTATGTTGAGGTACTTTCCTTCTATACCTATTTTATTTAGTGTTTTGATCATAAATGGATGTTGTACTTTTTCAAAAGCTTTTTCTGCATCAATTGAAATGACCATATGGTCTTTATGTTTGATTTTGTTTATGTGGTGTGTCTCATTAATTGATTTTCATATGTTGAACCATCCTTGTGCTCCTGGTATGAATCCCATTTGATCATGATGTATGATATTTTTGTTGCATTGTTGTATTCTGTTTGCTAATATTTTTTCAGGATTTTCGCATCTGTGTTCATCAGAGGTATTGGTCTATAGTTTTCTTTTTTTGTGTTGTCTTTGCCACGCTTTGCTATTAGAGTAATGTTAGCCTCATAGAATGAGTGAGGAAGTATTGCTTCCTCTTCAATTTTTTGGAAGAGTCTTAGGAGGATAGGCATTAATTCTTCTTTGAATGCTTGGTAGAAATTGTTTGTGAAACCATCTGGTCCAGGG
The DNA here is from genome assembly GCA_004026885.1 of Lyroderma lyra. Taxonomy (NCBI): domain Eukaryota; kingdom Metazoa; phylum Chordata; class Mammalia; order Chiroptera; family Megadermatidae; genus Lyroderma; species Lyroderma lyra. Next base: position 1,235 of record PVJL010017519.1, read on the forward strand.
CTTTTGCCTTTAGGGAGATTATGTATAGTCATTTCAATCTCATTGCTATTGATTGGTCTATTTAGATTATCCAGTTCTTCTTGGTTCAGTCTTGGTAGGCTACAATATTCTGGAAACTTGTCCATTTCTTCTAGATTGTTAAATTTTGTGGCATAAAATCCTTCATAATATTTTCTTATAATCCTTTGTATTTCTGTGGTATCAGTGGTAATTTCTCCCCTTTCATTTCAAATTTTGGGTATTTGTGTCCTTTCCTTTCGTCTTTGATTAGTCTCGCCAGGGGTTTGTCAATTTTGTTGATTTTATCAAAGAACCAGCTCTTCGTAATAGTAATTTTTTCTATTGTCTTACTGTTCTCTAATTGGTTTAGCTCTGCTTTAATTTTTATTATTTCTTTCCTTCTCCTGACTTTGGGTTTTGTCTGCTCTTCTTTTTCAAGTTCTTTAAGATGGGATGCTAAGATGTTTGCTTGTGATTTTCCTTGTTTCTTAAGATAGACCTGTAATGATATAAATTTCCCTCTTATTACCGCTTTCCCTGTGTCCCAATAATTCTGATACGTTGTATTTTCATTGTCATTAGATTCTATATATTTTTTAATCTCATCTTTTATTTGTTCTTTTATCCAGTCCTTTTTTAATGAGCTGTTGTTTAATCTCCATGTATATGTGGTTTTTTCTGCTTTCCTTTTATAGTTGATCTCCAATTTCAAAACTTTGTGGTCTGAGAATACACTTGGTATGTTTTTGATCTTCTTGAATTTGCTGAGGCTACTTTTGTGTCCCAGCATATGGTCTATTCTTCAGAATGTTCCATGTGCACTAGAAAAGAAGGTGTAGTCTCTTTTTGCTGGATGAAGTGCCCTGTAAAAGTCAATGATGTCCAGTTGCTGTAATGTGTCATTTAGAGCTGTTATTTCCTTATTTATTTTCTGTTTGGATGATCTGTCCATGGCTGTTAGTGGGGTGTTTAAGTCCTCCACTATGATTGTGTGTTCATCAGTTTCTCCTTTCAAGTCTGTTAGTAGTTTCTTTGTATATTTTGGTGCATCCTTGTTGGGAGCATATATGTTGATTAGTGTCAAGTCTTCTTGTTGTTGCATTGTACCTTTTATCATTATGTAATGATATTGTCTTTAACTATATTTTTTACCTTGATGTTTATTTCATCAGATATCAGTATGGCCACTCCTGATTTTCTCTGGTTACCATTTGCTTCGAGTATTGTAACCCATCCTTTCACTCTGAGTCTGTGTTTTTCCTTACAACTGAGGTGTTTTTCTTGGAGACAGCATATGGATGCATGCTGTTTTTTAATCCAGTCTGCTACTCTGTGTCTTTTTATTGGTGAGTTCAGTCCACTGACATGTAGAGTGATGATCGATATGTGAGAATTTCCTGTTGCCATCACTTATTTCTTTCTTTGTTTTTCTTTGTTTGTTTGTTTGTTTGTTTATTTTTGTTTCTTTCTTGTTGCCCCACCTTTGTTCCATTTTTCCTGATGTTTTGTTTCAATCTGAAGAGCCTCCTTCAGTATTTCTTGGAGTGCTGGCCTCGTGCTGGCAAATTCCCTCAGCTTCTGTTTGTCTGAGAAGGTCTTTAGTCCACCTTCGTATCTGAAAGATAATTTTGCTGGATAATTTATTCTTGGCTGGAACTTTCTCTCTTTTAAATTTTTCAATATTGGGTTCCACTCTCTCCTGGCTTGCAGAGTTTCTGCTGAGAAATCTGATGTCAGCCTGATGGGTTTTCTTCTAAAGTTTATAGTTCTTTTTTCCCTGGCTGCCTTGAGAATTGTCTCTTTGTCTTTAGTTTTGGACATCTTTATACCATGTGTCTTGGAGAAGATCTGTTGCGGTCCCGTGTAGGGAGCGCATGAGCCAGAAGCCAGGTCCTTTGAGTAAACAGGTTCTAGCAAGGCTACCTGCGTGCTTGGAGTCCACAGTTCAAGGGCTTTGCAAGGCAGCCCAGAGCTGGGTGCACAAGGACAATGGTTTCTGACTTCTGGCAAAATAGGACATTGTGAGCAAGGTTGTTTGGTCTCTGGATATGATTCGAGACATAACTATGGCCTGCCTTCCTTGAAGAGAATAATAATAATATAATCGGTAATGCCTTAGCAACATGTACCAAAATATTGATTAAATGCAGGTGTCTGTAACCATTTGTCCCAGTTAGGATGTACTTTCCAGTCTCGCTTTGCTGATTTACCCCTATGATCTCACTTGTTTTGCCCACCCTATAAAATAAACTTGCTGCTGCCAGGCAAGGTCTCTGTGTCTCCATCAGAGCGCAGAGAACCACCCGGTCCCAGCTTTTCTGTCTATGTCTGTGTCTGTGTGTTTTTTCTTCATTCCCCATCACCTTCCCTCTGGTTCACCCGTTCACCCACGCTGGTTGCGGCAAGTGGCGCCCGAACAGGGACCGGAGTACGGAGGGTCTCATGCTGTCGGATGAGGGAACGCTCCCGAGAGGCGATCGCAATTAAGAGTGTTAAAGGCCATCAGCTTTTAGCAACTAAGGTCAGTGGGAGCGAAATACGAGAACCGGGTGTAAAACATGGGACATTCAGAATCTAAGGAAAGAGAGCTCTATGTACATATGTTAAAGTGTATGCTGCAAGCTAAAGGCAGCAATGTAGAAAGGCATCAGCTTTTAGAGTTTGTAGATTTTGTACATAAAACCTGTCCTTGGTTTCCTGAGGAAGGAACTGTAAATACTCAAACGTGGGAAATGGTCGGAAAAGAGTTGAGGGAGCATTATGCGGCCGTTGGGCCAGAAAAAACTCCTGTACATGCTTTTGCTTTGTGGATGTTAATTCAAGAATGCTTAGACCACAGACCAGCATGTGTGCGCTTGCCTGAAGAAGGTCATTCTGTAACTTTAACTAAGACTATACAGGGATATGAGAAATTAGGCTCACCAGTCCCTGATTCTACAAAAATTTCAGATGAGTCTCTGCCTCCAAAATATAAAAATAAAGAAAACTTAAAAAGGAGGCTAAACGAGACATGAGACAAAAAGAAATAGAGTGATTTTGCTCACTGGAGTGAGGTTGCACTAATGTTTTGCCCCTCACAAATGCCTGTATAGTCAATTAGGATAAATTAACAAAAAAAATTAGTGCTCAGTTACATACTGCGTAGTCTCTCCATATATTTTAGGTCCTAAAGAGAAATGGTTTTTCAATTTTTTTCCTTCTTTCTCTTTTCTTGAACTCTTATGCTGTCTTGCAGTTAGAACTGTTTTGTTAGAGGATCAAAGAATTGGGATGGGATTTTTTGAATGCAAGTTTCTATGTTGTAATGCAAAAAACAAACTCCTGAGAAGATAACTAAATTTATCACTCTGAAAACAGGGAAATCCACTTATCCACCCGTTCTATCATAATTAGAAACCAAATGTGTCTTCATATATTGGGTAAAAAAGGTAAAAGTCTTACCAGGTTCTCTCAATCTAGTAACTTAAAATCTTGCAAAAAGTTAAACTGTAAACACAGCTCTGCCTGAGGCAGTGGCCACTATCTTCTGAGGTGAAGACAATTAAAAAAAAATGAGACAATTTTAAAATCAAGCCTCTCAAGTCAGCGTTTTGGTCTCTTTGGAACTGTAGCTTGCGTCCTCTTTAAAATTGCTAATAGTTCTTTTGTGTTTGTAGATTTGCCAAAAAAAAAAAGTGCTAATATTTGCCTTTTATTGGTTATCAGTAAATTAAGGTTCTGAGGATCATAGATAGTTACAGATTTTAATTAATATAAAAAAGGTGTGTTTTAAGAAGGTTAAGGTATGGAAATGCATTTTTGAAGGGATTGATAGAAAATCGTTTGTCATAAAGATGGCTATTTCTAAATGAGTAAAAAAATGGACAAACTAAGAGGCACTAAATTAAGTTGTGGAAGGTTTGTGAAAAGTAAACTTTATTTGGCTGGTCGGTGGTAAGTTTTTTAACAAAGGGAAAAAGAAAATTTTGTATTAAAGTAAAAATGGTTGTGCCAGAACACGCAAGGAGATAGTGAAAGGTTAACATGAGAGTATGTAGTAAGTTGTAGAAGGCTTGGGGGAAGTGAATTTTATTTGCCTTGGTGTATGATGTCTGCAAATACTTCAAATGGACATTCAGCTTATGACTGGCATTCCTTACAATCCGCAAGGACAAGCTATTGTTGGAAGGGCTCATAAAACATTAGAAATTCAATTACAAAAAATAAAAAGAGGGACTATAGGGTATTCCCCTACCCTTCAAAATTATGTTAATCATTCTCTTTTTATTTTAAAATTTTTAAATTGTGATGAATAGGGAGTCTCCCCTGCAGATAGACATTTCCAAAAGACACCCACTTTGCAGAGAGGCAAAATAATATGGAAAGATTTGGCTACCAGACAGTGGCGTGGGCCTGATCCAGTACTAATGTGGAGAAGAGGATTTGTGTGTGTCTTTCCAGAAGGAGATTTACAGCCCACGTGGATTCCTGAATGGCTTGTAAAACATCATGAATCCCGAGGAGCTCGTTCCTCTCCTGCGGAAGAGGAGACTCACGGAGCCAATGAGCATTCCAAAGGAGGAGCCACTGAAACTGATCACGACATTCCCAGAGAGTAAATCCTTCAGAAGGACACGACGCCCCCCTGCACTAAAAGAAGCCAGACTCCAGCTTGGGGTCAGCTAAAGAAGCTGATCCAGAAAGGCTTTACTTTTGCTTCTCTATGGATTAGTAAAAATGTTTTATAAAAATTCTCACTATAATATGAGTTGTTTAAACTGTAATCTTACTAACTGTATTACTTCTATTTAGTCAAATAATCAAATTATAGTATTGTATCAGCCTTCTTTTGTAATGCTTCCTGCTAACATTACAGGACCTTGGTATCATGATCTGGGTTTTCAAGTACTTCAAGAAATTTCTAATCAGTTAGCTCGCCCTCGTCAAGCTATAGAGTTAATTATTGTTGGAATAGTTTCTTTAATCATGCTTATATCAACTTTAACAACTTCTGCTCTTGCCTTGTCTCAAAGTATTCAAGATGCTCATTATGTCAATGAACTTACACATAATACAAGTAGTTATTGATAAAAAATTAAAAGTTAAAATAAATGCCCTAGAGACAGCTGTCATTGAAATAGGTAATGAAGTAAAAAGTCCTCATTAAATGTTTCATTAAAAGGATGATAAATATTCAAGCCAACATCCATGAGATTAAGCTTAGGGCAATGCCTTAAGTTTGGCCGCCTGTTTTATTTCGCTCCACTCCCCCCAAACTTAGCGAAGGCAGGAAAGTCAAAGACGGGTAAGATTTCCCTGGGGATAGCCAAGCTAAGAGAGGGTTTCATCGTAAGATGATGAAATGCCAATGACGGGTAAGGTTATTACTTACAAGGGAAACACCTAAGACAGGCACTGTCTTTCACTCCCACCTGGGGTCACAGGTGTGTTTTAAAAAATAAAAAAGGGGGAGATGTAGGGAGCGCATGAGCCAGAAGCCAGGTCCTTTGAGTAAACAGGTTCTAGCAAGGCTACCTGCGTGCTTGGAGTCCACAGTTCAAGGGCTTTGCAAGGCAGCCCAGAGCTGGGTGCACGAGGACAATGCTCAGAGTGTGGTTTCTGACTTCTGGCAAAATAGGACATTGTGAGCAAGGTTGTTTGGTCTCTGGATATGATTCGAGACATAACTATGGCCTGCCTTCCTTGAAGAGAATAATAATAATATAATCGGTAATGCCTTAGCAACATGTACCAAAATATTGATTAAATGCAGGTGTCTGTAATCATTTGTCCTAGTTAAGATGTACTTTCCAGTCTCGCTTTGATGATTTACCCCTATGATCTCACTTGTTTTGCCCACCCTACAAAATAAACTTGCTGCTGCCAGGCAAGGTCTCTGTGTCTCCATCAGAGCGCAGAGAACCACCCGATCCCAGCTTTTCTGTCTATATCTGTGTCTGTGTGTTTTTTCTTCATGCCCTATCACCTCCCCTCCGGTTCACCCGTTCACCCGCGCAGGTCGCAGCAGTCCAGGTATCTGAGGGACCTGTTTTCTTCTTGAACTTGGGGTTCGAGATCTTTCCATAGGTTTGGAAAGTTCTCCTCTACGATTTGTTTGAGTATGCTCTCTGTCGATTGCTCTACCCCCTCTTCTATTCCTATTATCCTGATGTTGTTTTGTCTCATGGAGTCGGATAGTTCTTGCAGAGTTCTTTCAATCCTTTTGGTTCTATATTCCCTCTCTTCCTCTTTCTGAGCTGTTTCCATGTTCTGGTCTTCAATATCACTAATTCTTTCCTCCATCTGGCTGGTCCTGTTTCCTATGGCAGTTATTTCATTTCTCACTTCTTTTATGGTATTATTTATTTCTCGTATTTCTGTCTCAATCTTTCTTATGTTTTGAATTTCTTTGTTAAATTGTTCTTTTTGTTCACAGAGTTCCTTTTTTATGTCATTTATATCTGTTTTTATATTATTTATCTCAGTTATGGTGTTCTGCCAATAGGTTTTCATTTCTCTCACAGCCTTTAGAATGGCTGCCTTAAATTCTCCGTCACTTAAGTGAGTCCCTTCCAGTTGTAACAGGCTATCTTCTGGGTGAATTTCATGTTCTTTCTGAGGAGTTTTAGTTTTTAAGGAATGCATCCTGTCCACTGGGTTCTTCCTCTTTGACATGAGGGCTTTATGTTCAGTGCCCAGATTATTGCTTTTGTGGTGTCTTGCTGTAGGGTAGACATTAGGTGGCCCTGGGGGTCAAGTTTTGGGGGAGAGGGGGTTCTTTGTTTCTTGTTTCTGATCTCTTACTGCGTTTGGAGGCTATGCGCATATATCCTGTGGACAGGACAACAAAAGGCTTGCCTTCTGCCCTTTGCTGGGGAAGCTGTTTTTGCTAGCTTTGGTGAATGCAAGCAAATCAAATCAGTCTTTCTTCCCAGCCCTGATTCAGTATTTGACTGTCTAAAGCTGACACTGCTTTCAGAACTCTGTGGTGCACAAGGAAGTGCCCGCTCCTTAAGTCCAATGCTGTGCACCTGGCCTGAGACAGCAGGGCCACCTTTGCAGCAGGCTGGGAAAAGGAACTGCAGCCCTGTGTAGGTCTCCAGGGGGCTTAGAGCTGGGGTGTTATCATTGCAGTTCAGAGTCCTCGCTCAGCCCTTCTACCACTCAAGAGTTCCAGAGGCTGGCTCCCAAACTCCTTCCGTCCCCAGCTCCCCAGTCTCTCTCCCCTCCCCCAAACTGTGCAGCTCCGAATAGTCAGCAGGGATCGCGTCCCGCGTGGTCCGTCTCTGCTCCCTTCCCTCTCCCCGATTCGCCCCCTTCGCGCCAGCCATCAGGTGTTTACTTGCGATTTGTGGATTTCTCAAAAGTCGGTTTGTCACTCAGGGTCCTCTTTCTTGGCTCCTGGATGGCCGTTCAATTGTGCTCAATTGTGTTTTCTGGGGGAGGCTTTAGGAACCTCCTTTCCAGTCGCCATCTTGTCTTCTCTTGGAAAATAATTTTTTAATTAAAAAATATATATATGTATGCCTAAGAAGAGCTGTCTACACTGCTAAGTTGGAAAGCAATTTTTAAGGACAACTTTTAGCATGCTGACTTTGATTGGTGTCCATTAATGACTCAGAAGAGACTTATCTCCAAAATAACAAACACTTTGCAATGAAAAAGGTCGCATCCCTCATGTAATGACTAGCGTACTTTCTTGGGGTAGAGTGTTTTGTCTTATTGCTCTTTCCTAAATGATTTTTTTTACAGTTAATGAATTTAATTAATAAAAAATATGTCATACATTTTCTGATATTCGGTGATGTTTCATATGGTTTCTAACATTTTACTATATTATATAATTCACATATGCAAATATTCACTCCTAATATTATTGTTCACTTAAGAGTGTTTTCTTACTTTGGAATGGCTTTTTAGAAATAATATTACTTTTTTAAAATAATATGTACATAGTCCTGGTTTCAGATACTTATTGCTGAACAACTACACAAAATTGACTTATTTAAACATACAGGTTCTTTGAAATTATTTAGGCAATTTCATTGCACATGCACTGCAACATGAAATATTCAACAAACAAAAGAAAAATTCTTAACAAAATCAAATATAGTATGGTAAAAATCAATTAAAAATATAATGTTGCTTATTTTTATAAATAGGACAATAACAATATCACCTACAGAAAAAAAACGTGTCACCATATTTAAAAACTAAGAAGATATTGATGTTTCTATGAAAATTAGAACAAAAATTTTAGTCCAGAATAATTTAAGAGGAATCATTTCAGATGATTTTCAACAGAGAATGTTAATGTTACATAAGCTGATGCATATCATATAATTTTAATAACAAATGAACTGATGGCTCTAAATTACAACTACTGTTAGCAAAAATAACTAGTGTGCATTTATTTCTAACACAAATAACCACAAATTTAGAGTAAAATTTTATTTACAATAATGACATTTTCTATATGTCATTATAAGATTTAATTTTATACCAACAATGAGGTATAATTTAAAGCAGAATTATATAAAATTTAGATAGCATAGCTACTGTTGTCATTGGTACCTCGTTTGTATTTTTTTGTCCCTTGTCTGGCTGCATTTTCTGGAAAACTGAATCTATGGTGTTGGTATAAACTTTCCCACAAATGCCACCAACACAGCAAAAGCTAATTTGTCCATCTCATCATTCCCCAAACTTCTTCCAGAGGCCATCAAATTTAGTGGTTTGCAAATTCATGATGCAAACTGAGAGAAGCAGTCCAATGTTCTGTGAGTGCCACAGGAAAGTGTGTCGAACAGGAGCATGCTAGCTTTCACCAACTTCACAGCTTCTACCATGGCAGGCATTTCGCAAAGTTACACCTGCAAACTCCTAGCAGTTATCACAAATTTATCGAGTCAGGACAGCTTTCTGGAACAAAACTTTCAAATTATCTCCAACCATATCTTGATAGAAACACTGCAGAGACAAGAAACCATGTCTCACAAAATGCAAATCGGCCTGGCAGGGTTTGCAGCCCCTACTTAAAAGCCTTCCAAGAAGTGACTTCCTTCACTCAGACTTCATCAGTTCTTTCTTTTACCCAACCTGAGTAGATCCTGGTTAAAAACTCTGAACCCAGACCCAGCCAGGGTATGCTTCCAGACCAGAAGAGTCCCAAGACACAGTCATTGTTGCCCACCTGGGTTGTGAAAACATTACATAGCCACCTGTTTACTAAATTCACTCTTTGTTTTGGAGCAAGCTGGAGGAAGGACCCTGTCAGAAAGTTGGTCAGGTAAGATACAGGATCTCCAAAGTTGTGCAGAACTACAAATTCAAGAGGACACATGTGTTTATGCCATGAGGGAGGCTCACCCTACTGAAGCAGACCATCCACAATGACTTCTTGCCTGGTTATTCTTCTCCAGTCAGGATCCCAGCATAGGCTTCCAGGGCTCATACCACTCTGAGCCCCTCTGGGAATATGGAGCTCCAAAATACCTACCATGAATATGCAGAGAATGTAGAGCGTCTTGAAAACCATGACTCCCAGACTGGCTCAGGCTGGAGGAGAATTAGCTGGGACTGATCACATAGCAAGGGGAAATAAAGTTCCTGTTTTGCCTGGTGGAATGCAATAGGAGCCTCGAGTACCAATGGGCTTGATGTTAAACAATGAAACCAGGCAAATGCTGTGTGGCTCTATCAGCTTTGTGTTTTATGACACTCAGCATGCTTCTCAAACTTTGAAGCCACCAGAGCCCTTGGTTGCCTCTAAACACCTCCTTTCAAATCATAGACAAGGCCACACCTGGTCTTCTTCTATTCCAGCACTAGGCTATTGAGAGCGATGCCCCTATTGGTCAGTCAGTGCTTGACACATGAGTTTTGCCTGGGTTCCTTAAATGTTTGGAGTGTTCAACACTCTGATTGAAACTAAAGTGATAGGAAGAAGTGTGAGCCCAACTCCCCCCTTCAAAATTTGATGTCACCTTTCTAAACATGAGATGCTGACAGCCTTTACATGTGCAAATATCATATTTTAGGTGTCAGCTCAAAGAGTCAGAGCCCACCAATGTGAAAAAGCACACAGATTTCCTTCAAAGAATGTGGACATTTTCCTTCATTGTGCAAAACTTTACTGCTTGTTTATGAAACTCTCCCATATATTAAATCCTGGAGGACACTCCTGGTTTCTGAGCCTGCTGTCCTATTCATATTTTTACTAAAAAATATAGCACGAATATCAGGTAGCATAATAATAGGTAATGTATTGTTACTCCTTTTAATAGCCCTATGACAGAACATTACCATGATTACATTGTACAAAATCTGACTAACCAAGCAAATGCTACATCTCCAGTGTCTACTTCAATGGTCATGTCTTAGATCTGACCCTGGGCCCTGGATAAACCTGTCAATGGGGTTTGCTTTGGAAATGATTATATCTGAGATTCTGAAGGACTGATTCATGTTGGGTCTTTTCTCTAAGATTTACCAAACACACATTGCATATTTTTGTCTCTGTGCATACATGCACACATGCATGTACATACCCATACACATATGTGCACACACACACACACACACACAGACACAACGATGGTCCCTATGGACATACAAAGGGAAATGCACACTCAAGAAACTACCATACAGAAAGACAAAAGTTGTAGGAAGCTCTGTCACAATGCAGGTCCACCCAATTTCTGGGCATTATGCCCAGAGCCCATTAATTGGAAGGGGAGATTTGCCCACATAATGGGCAGAATAAGCCAAGTGCTCAGGGTTTTTCCTGAACCAACATCATTCATGAACACCTGGAAATAACAAAGTGGGGTTTCAGTGTCTCCACCCTGTGCAGCTGTAACTAGAAGCAGACATATGCAGTGTAGAGAGGTTCGGAAGTAAAGGCCTCAGCTTCTTCTTCTCTAAGATAATGTGTATAGACGTGGTAAGCGCAATAGGCTCACAGTCTGTAAAACAGCATGTATTCACTTGTTCTCTGTCAGGACCTAGTGTGTTCTGTGTCACTGGCAGAAGATTTTTACACCCTAGAGGTCATTCCAAGCAGAGGGCATGTTACAGGCTAATGGTTCTGAGTGTGAAGAAATGTGGCAGAATATTGTAACACTGCCCAGGAAACAAGGTGCAAGACCAGCCTTGTTAAAAATTCAGGATCCTCATTATAAAGTGGGTTGAGTCATTGTGCAGGTTAGCTTACAGCCCTTGAGACTGAACTGGACACATCAGAACAGTGGAGAGGAAGAGGGATGTGAGAGCAGCTGCTGGGGTTTCTCACATTTTTCTGGAACCTGTAGGCCCAGCCCCTTTGCCCCCTGGTTCTAGGTGTACCAAAAGCTTTGAAAACACCAGACACACAAGTGTGTTCCCACTTTAAGATTTTGTGCCTAGGGCTTCAGTACTGGGGCTGACCACCAGAGGGCTAACTCTCCCCACTGTGCAAAATGGCCCAAGAATTAAGAAACACAAGGGGTCATTCTGAGTGTTTCTTGCCTCTGAGAAACGTGCATCATCATTTATTAGCATCTATGCTTACAATGTGAACTGCTCACAGACTAGAGGGAGTTCTCAGACATTTTCATTATCTTTTCAGCTTTGGTGCCTGCTGCACTCAACCTAAGAAGGGCTGAGAGTGCCCACATGGTCTTAGCCCCCCCTCAAACCTGAAAGCCAAGAGAGAGACATAGATACAGCATGAGAACTTATTCATGTGAAAGAGAATAGTGACTACTACAGGGAGGACCATAGTCTCTAGGTGTGTCTGAAAGGCCTCCAGCATGTCATTAGTGCTGTGATCAGAGGGTAAGAGGAGGCATGCCTACAGAAGTTACTAAACATTGTTCCAGTGTGGGGGATCTCAAAGGGACAGAAACTTAAAGCACAAATACAATAAATGTGTCCATAAAGGAGGTTCAAAAAAAGTCTCAGTGGCTGGAGACTGATAGAAGGTAAGGAAGGCAGGGCCAAACCTGGGCTTCAAGGGTGCCCTGGTTGTCTGCAATTAGCTGCAGTCCCCTCACATAGCTCTTACAGAAAAAAACATGGACCAGATCTAAGTCTCTGTGGTCAGGCCCCAGGTTCCCCTAGGGCTGGGAGTCTCTGACTCAAGGTCCCCAGTGAGGCAGGGATTCACTGTCAACTGAGGCACACATCAGATGGTATTTGTCTGTGACATCACCCATAACCTTTTAAGATTCAGCTTCATCTGGAATCTCAGGGTTTCTTTTCTGTTGGTGTCAATCCTTTTTTATTGTTTGTTTGGTTTCTTTTGTCTGTTTGTTTTTGCACTGGGGCTTAATATAGCAGATCATTATAGGTGACTCTTCCTTTAGTGAACATGAAATCAAAGAGACAGACAGAAATATATACAGTGAGGAAGACAAAGGGACACATATGTACAGAGAGAGACAGCTTCCAAGAGTCAGAGAAAATTAGAGACAGAATCAGAGAAACAAAGGGAGACTCAGGGAGACAGAGAGAAAGCAAGCAGAGTCATTAACTTTTCATTACTAATTGATAAAAATGATACTAATAATTTGGTCCTATTTGATTATATATTTTATACTCTATTTACAAATTCCACGCAGCTTCAGGAAAAGGGACTAGCAGAGGGATGTTCAATAGGGAAGTAGGCACACTGGCAATCACTGTCTGTCTGAAAAGCACATAGCAAAGACGAGGTGCTTGGACCTGACACTAAATATAAAGGAAGTCTGTGTAACATTTATACCCAAGAAGACGATGTTGGAATTTTAATTAATTTCAACTGTCCTGAAACACAATAAAGAAGGTCAGTGAGAGTCACTGTGTAAAAGAGCAGACCCAATCTGTCCTGTTGGCACTGTAGTCAGTGCTCTGTCTAGCATTATCATTACCTTTCCATTGTTATATCTGTGTCTGAGCTCATGTGACCCCAGCACAAGTGTTCCAGGGACTGTATGTATGTATATATATGTGTGTGTGTGTGTGTGTGTGTGTGTGTGTGTGTGTGTGTGTATACACATATATATGTATATATGTATATGTACTTAAAATAATAATATTATTATATATACTATATATTATAATATTTATAATATACATTTTACATATAATACACACACACACACACACACACGCACACACACACACACACACACACACACACACATGTCTAATGACAGTCTATTAAATAAAGGCTAGAAAAACAACCCTGTACAGATGGGAGACTAGGAAAGGCACAAATATAAAGGTTTGTAGACAATCATATCACTGGTGACAAAATAATGCCAGGCTCTAACTCAGCTCTGACTTCTCATTGTTAGAAGTTCAGCAAGACCCAGTCCTTCCAGGTGTGTGGGGTGAGCCATGCTGGTGCGGCTGTGTATGCACTATGTACGGTGTAAAGCATGAGACAAACCAACCCAGAGAAGCCTTGGAGAGGTGTTGTCTTAAGGCGATACCCATGGTGGGATACATAAGACAGTGACCTTATTTCTGATCACAGAACCCAACAAAACTTGCAATCCTGGTAACCAGACAGCCACATTTTAACAAGTCCTCATACAACTCATGTGATTGGAGGCATTCGTTGTAGTAAAATGTTTACTTGTTCTGTACCCAGGGAAACTGGCAGTGGCTTAAGGAAAGCCTGTTTTTGAAACCCATTCTCTTGACTGAGGTATTATTCAGTTCTCACTACAGACACCTCTGGCAATTTGGGGGGCAAGAAACACGTAATACTGATGGCAGTCAAGACCAGGATAGGCCAGTTCTCTGATCTAACCTTGAAAGCCTTGTTTCTTCCCTGTATATGGGTGTGTGTGGTGTGTGTGTGGTGATGGAGGTTGGGGTGTTCACCTAAAAATGGTACTTCCTGATCTGAAACTGGTTGAGCAAGACTCAGTAGCATAGGGAGTTGGTCAAGTTCACATCAGATCAAGTTGGACTGGGTGGAATATGGAGAAAAGAGTAACTCTGCCTGGGGTTTAGTCTAAGACCTCCAGGAAAATGTCATGTCATAGCGTTGATGTCTGTGCTAAAAGAGCCTGTGCTTCTTCTAATAGCTCAAGATCAGGTAGGTAGAATGGCTGCGATGCCTCCACACTGGTTGCTGGTCACTGTCATTGCAGATATTCAGACAAACACCAGTGGTGTCCTAGTCAATGGAGACACAAACTCTTTGTTTCTCTGTGGGAAAGGCAGGTACATCATGCCACCAAAGGCAAGCACAGAACCTCAGTGAGTGTCACCATAATGGTGTTTTAAAGATCATGCCCAGAAGTAGTCAGGCAAGATCACCAGCCTGGACACCAGCTAGTCCACACCTCAGGGTAAAATTCCGTGACTGCTTGCAGGTCATGTCATGAGGCCTTAACCTGAACTGCCAAGTTTAATTTCTGCTGACACATCCAAAGTCCTGGATCGAAGTGGGGCAAAGCCTCTGGGTGGTAAATGCCTGTGGGCAGTGCATGTGTACCTACAGGGATGACTCAGTGTCACATATGCAAGAAGGAGCCCCAGAGGCTGGCAGTTGGCCAGGTGAAATAAAGAGACTCAGAATGCCATCTGGGCCTACACTCATGGACTGTGACTTCTCTGAGGTTTTGTAATGGGTTCTGGGTTTTGAATGCACCTGGAAAGAGGATGTAGGTCATTTTTGCTCCCCTCTCAACTGCATTTTAAGCTCAGGAATCACAAAACAGCTCAGAACTTTCTCTTTTGTCTCCTGAGAAGCCTGTTGAAGGGGCAGGAGCCAGACAATGTCATAGGAACATCTTGACACTGAGCAGTGTCCACACAAAGCAGCTCCTTCAGAGCTGCAGGTCTATCTAATGGTGACAGAGCTGCACGTTTCTCACCATCAGATAGGTCTGCAGCTCTGAGGTGGTGGGTAGGAATCTGGAGCAGGTTCTGGAAGAGACCTGAGTCTAGCAAAGGATTCAGCACTCCTGGAAAATGAGCTGTCACCTGAGTCAGTTCTGGTGTTTTCAGAAAACCTGGGAATGTCATTGGTCCCAGCATTTCTGCAGTCGTGGCTGTATCTGGAATGTTCTTTTGTACTGTTTCTTTACAACACATTAAATTCTGTCTTTTATAAGACCACAATTTTTTTCCTGCTTTTTATTTTGTTGTTGTTGTTGTTCTATAATTTAATTTTCCACATTGATGTAATCTCTTACATTAAGGTGTTAAATTCATTATAGTGAATTTAATAATTATCATGATAAGGCATACATTCATGAGCATTTAGGTCATCCATTGTAACTATGAAGCCATAATATATTTCATCTCCCAAACAAAATTTCTCACCCAAACCCTTCATTCCTCACTTCTGTCCCAAGCCCCTGGCAACCAAAATCTATTCCTCTCTTTGATCCCATACTTATTCTGAAAATTTTCTCTTATAGGAAGCATAGAATAGGTTCACTTTTTGTCAATCCATGTCATTTTTAAAGTGATGTGTTAATTTATTTTGTTTTCATTTGTAATGTTTATTATTGTTTTAAAAATTGAAATCCCAGATGAATAGAATATTAAATGTGTAAAATGAAGCCTTTTATAAATACATTAAATTGCTAGCACAAATGGGTATTTGCAGAAAACTGACATCTGTACAGAGATGCTGTATTAATTTTAAGTGAAGCAACCACTTTCAAGCTGTGACCTTTTTAGCAAAAAACATGAGTAGAAATATTGTAAATTTTACCAGTACTGCGGCACTGGGCAGGTAAATAAGCCTGTAAAACTACTGTTTCCCTAGTTTTCAGTATGTTTTACAAGATACATTGATCATGCATTTGAATTCCATTTCACAATTTTCTATAAAGGGAACTAAGAGAGTGAATATAGACATTGCTTAGTCACCAATAAAGTAGCCTTATTTATAACTTCTATGAATATTTCCATAACACTTTCCACTGATCTCCACACATTTCTGCTTTAAATAAAGCACATGAAATGTAAAGTCACTCAGTGAAGTTTAGGAAATGAAGAAGGACACCCTCTTTCCATAAATTTTATTGAAAATGTACCCCCCCACAAAAAAAAAAACCCTCTCTGACCAGGATGTATAGTAAAGCATAGGGAATATAGTCAATAATATTGTGATAATTTTGTAAAGTGTCAGAAGAATTATAAGACTTATGTTGATTACTTTGTGAGGTATATAAATGTGTAATCACTATGTTTGGAAATCTTAATGCACTATAAAATTGTATAGCACTACATATTCAAGAATAATTTTGAGTATATATTCATATATATACACACATATATGTATATGTCTGTGTGTGTGTTTATATATATGTGTGTGTGTGTGTATGTGTGTGTGTGTGTGTGTGTGTCTGCACTGGAAAGTTATAAAGGGATTTTAATGAAAATCTTTTAATGCATTGACTTCCATTGGTGTCCAGCAATGACTCAACAGAAAATAATCTCCAAATAAACAAACAATTTGCAATGATCAAAGTGCCATCTCATGTAATGACTATGGTACGTTCTAGGCCTGGAGTGTTTTGTCTCATCACTCTTTTTTTTTTTTTTTAAATTCATTTTTATTGTTAGACTTATTGGGGTGACATCTGTTAGCAAGGATTACATAGATTTCAGGCATATAATTCTACAGTGCATTGTCAACTTGATGTATAATAAGTTCACCACCTAATGTGACTTCTCTTTCCATCACCTTATATTTAGCTTTCCCCCCTCCTCTCCCACCCCCTCCCCTTTCTCCCCTCCCTAACCCACTCGTCCCCAAATAAACATTAAACTATCGATTGTGTCCATGGGTTATTTGTTTGTTCATTTCTTTTTT